>SJYC01016922.1:0-17482 GCA_006408675.1 Madoqua kirkii
TAGTGTCTGTTTTGCTCATTTTCCCTTCTAGATCAATTGTAGATCTTATCAAGTTGTAAATATTTCCTTTTGATGGTTTCCTTATTACTTTCTAAACTTTATTGCTTTAGAGGAGACTTTACATTTTTTCCAAATCTTGAAGTTAGTTTTCAGTTGTGTATAAGTCTAATTGTTTAAATCTGAATTTTTTTTCTCTCATTTTTAATCATTTTCATTTTAGTGATAGACTTCTCAGGTGGCCCAGGTGGTAAAGAATCCTTGCACCAATGCAGGAGATGTGGATTACATCCCTTGGTCGAGAAGATTCCAACAAATTTCAAAAGGTGTTTTGAAAATTGTTAGCAAAGAAACATCATAGAACATCACCTGTTTTGTGATACACATAAAATTTCTTAAAACTATGCTATACTCTTACCATAGAAATTTATACAGAAATTTAACATGACAATTATGTTTCAAAAGTTTATAGACAAGATGTGTATAAGAGACAGCTACTGAGTGACTGAACTGAACTGAAAAACTAACACTTTCACATTTTAATATGGTTTTTATTTATTTATATTTCTTATGTGATTTATTTGTTGGTTTCATTGAATCATTTCTCTATTTTGGTATTCCTTTTGAATACAGACTTACTGAAGTTTATCTAAAGTATAGTTTATCTGAAGTATAGTTGATACAGTGGTATTATGTAAGTTTCAAGTGTACAATATTGTGATTCACAATTGTTAAAGGTTAAACTCCGTTTATAGTTAAATAAGATATTGACTATATTCCCCGGTTGTGAAATAAATCCTGAGCCTGTCTTACAACTTACATCCAGTAGTTTGTACCTTCTATTCCTCTGCCCCCAAGCTGCCCCTCTCCCCTTCCCCACTAGGAACCACTAGCCTGTTCTCTGTAAGTCTGCTTCTTTTTTATTATTTTCATGTTTGTTGTATCTTTTAGACTCCACACATAAGTGAGATCTTACAGTATTAGACTTTCTCTGACTTATTTAATTTAGTATAATGCCCTCCAAGTCCATCCATGTTGCTACAAATGGCAAAATTTCTTTCATTTTTATGGTTCAATAGTATTTTTTTGTGTATATATACCACATCTTCTTCATCTATTTATCTGTTGATGGATATTTAGGTTGTAAAGGAGATCTTTTTACATTAATGATACTAGTCTTTCATAATTCATTTAAAATTATCAATAATTTTCACACTTTGTCTTTTCTTTTGGTGTTTTTCTCCCAACTTTTTCTGTTTAGACTTATAGAGTAGTTGTAAAAATAATACAGAGAATTCCCATATACCCCATGTCAGCTTTCCCTTTGTTGTCTTAAAACCACAGAACAGTTATCAAAACCAAGAGCATAACTTTGGTACAGTTCTATTAAAGTACAGATTTCATTTGGATTTTTCCATTTTCTAGTAACGTCATTGTACTGAGTTGTTGTACCTCTTTGGTTCCTTTCCATTTGTGGCAACCCCCTCAGTCATTCCTTGTCTTTCATGACTTTGATGATTTTGATGATTATACCTTTAACTTTTAAATGTTATTTTTAGATATTTTTAAGTTTTTATAAATGGTTCTCTTAAAACATTAATATTTACCTTTATGATTTCTACCTTTGTTGCTAGATATAAAATACTGAGAAAGTCAAGTCCTTCCCCAAGAAACAAATATTTTTAATAGCATCTTGTAGCACTTTTATTGCTTCATTAAAAATACATTTAATCTTATCCTTCCTGGTGTCATTCCTTGTCTTTCATGACTTTGATGATTTTGATGATTATACCTTTAACTTTTAAATGTTATTTTTAGATATTTTTAAGTTTTTATAAATGGTTCTCTTAAAACATTAATATTTACCTTTATGATTTCTACCTTTGTTGCTAGATATAAAATACTGAGAAAGTCAAGTCCTTCCCCAAGAAACAAATATTTTTAATAGCATCTTGTAGCACTTTTATTGCTTCATTAAAAATACATTTAATCTTATCCTTCCTGGAATTTGTTTTAGTATAAACCATGAGGTAGCAATATAATCTGCTCATTTATCCCCAAGTATCTAGATATTTGTCCCAATGCTATTTGTTGAAAAATCCATTTTTTATATAAAAAGTTAGTGTGCCTTACTCTACGCTATGCTAAGTCACCTCAGTCGTGTCCAACTCTGTGTGACCCTATGGACAGGGGCCCACCAAGCTCCTCTGTCCATGAGATTCTCCAGGCAAGAATACTGGAGTGGGTTGCCTTAGTGATTGGTCTATTTTTCTTTCCCTTTACCATTTAGTGCTGAAGAATTGATGCTTTTGAACTGTGGTGTTGAAGAAGACTCTTGAGAGTCCCTTGGACTGCAAGGAGATCCAACCAGTCCATTCTGAAGGAGATCAACCTTGGGATTTCTTTGGAAGGAATGATGCTAATTTGAAACTCCAGTACTTTGCCACCTCATGTGAAGAGATGACTCATTGGAAAAGACTTTGATGCTGGAAGGGATTGGGGGGCAGGAGGAGAAGGGGATGACCAAGGATGAGATGGCTGGATGGCATCACGGACTCGATAGACGTGAATCTGAGTGAACTCCAGGAGATGGTGATGGACAGGGAGGCCTGGCATGTTGTGATTCATGGGGTCGCAAAGAGTAGGACATGACTGAGCAACTGAACTCACTCTTACCATTTCTAGACTGTTTTAATTTGTATACTTAAGATAATATTTTAATACTGCTATGTTCCATTAGTGTCTGTTTTGCTCATTTTCCCTTCTAGATCAATTGTAGATCTTATCAAGTTGTAAATATTTCCTTTTGATGGTTTCCTTATTACTTTCTAAACTTTATTGCTTTAGAGGAGACTTTACATTTTTTCCAAATCTTGAAGTTAGTTTTCAGTTGTGTATAAGTCTAATTGTTTAAATCTGAATTTTTTTTCTCTCATTTTTAATCATTTTCATTTTAGTGATAGACTTCTCAGGTGGCCCAGGTGGTAAAGAATCCTTGCACCAATGCAGGAGATGTGGATTACATCCCTTGGTCGAGAAGATTCCAACAAATTTCAAAAGGTGTTTTGAAAATTGTTAGCAAAGAAACATCATAGAACATCACCTGTTTTGTGATACACATAAAATTTCTTAAAACTATGCTATACTCTTACCATAGAAATTTATACAGAAATTTAACATGACAATTATGTTTCAAAAGTTTATAGACATGAAAACAACACTTTTGATAAAACATTGTAAGTCTCAGTAGTTGATAAAAAGAAAAAAGTACAATTCCAGTGAAATAATTGAGAAATGGTCTTTGAATTTAGCTGAACAGGACCCTCTCAGAAGCAGCAGTTGTGAAAGAGGCTTATATCTAATGTGTAATATTAAAAAACTGAGAAAAATTATTTTAAGGTAGACACTTACCATGCTATATTATAAAATAATGATTATAATAGAACTTGTGTACCTCCTCTGCCCACACAGACACACACACAGATTAAAAACTAGGATTGATTACAGTTGAAAATTCTAATACTGTATAATGTATGAGATCTATAAACAGGACCAGCTTAGCCAGCTAATAAATGTAGGTAGAATCTTCTTGGAAGATACACCCAAGACTTGGTCCCCAGTCCTAAATCTTTACTTATCATCTTCTGCCTGAATTCAAACTCTCTCTTTAGGCACACAAAGTAACACTGTAGCTCTTGGAAGAATAACAAATCAGAGTCAGAATAAGAAAAAATGATAGAAAAAATTGAAATTCACTATACTTAGCACTTTTATTTTTTATTTTACTTTTTAATATAAATTTATTTATTTTAATTGGAGGTTAATTACTTTACAATATTGTATTGGTTTTGCCATACATCAGCATGAATCCCCCACAGGTATACATGTGTTTCCCATCCTGAACCCCCCTCCCTCCTCCCTCCCGTACCATCCCTCTGGGTTGTCCCAGTATACCAGTCCTAAGCATCCAGTATCATCCATTGAACCGGGACTGGTGATTTGTTTCATATATGATATTATACATGTTTCAATGCCATTCTCCCAAACCATCCCACTCTCTCCCTCTCCCACTTAGCACTTTTAAATGGCTTCAATTTAAATGTTTTTTGGCTTTATGATTATAATAATGTGAGGATTTTCTCTGTGAGAAAAGTTGATTAAAATATTTAGAGTAATCTAGGACATTTAATTTGCATATTTTGTGACTAGCTGAATTTGTAGCCAAGGGCTACATGTTGGAAAAACTAAATGTGTTAAATGAATATTACTGGTTCTGCAAGTGGTATGCATATATCTATTGAAATTTTTATTTTTATTTGTACATTAGAATTAGCAAAGGTCATATAACATTGGATTGCTTTCTATTCATATAAACTATTCAGGTACCAAAGGATTCATTAATGTACTATAAAATGCTTTCTACTAATTTTTTAAATGTAGAGGAAAAAATTTTGCTGTATAAGAAAATGATTGAAAGAAAGTACAATGAAATGTTTATATCAGATCTTTATAATAAAATAGAAGTAATTGTTATTTTTAGATATTGTTTTGTAATTTCTAAGAGTTCTACACCAAATGCTTTTTCAGTCACTTTGAGCTGAATTACAGCACAGTAGAAACAGCTATATAGTTCATCTTACATGTCAACTTAGCTAAGCTATGGTGCCAAGTTTCTTATCAAACACTACTCCAGATGTTGCTTTGAAGGTACTTTGTAAATGTAAGCAGTATTAGCAACAGTTGACTCTAAGTAAAGCATATTATCCTCCATCCTGTGGCAGATTTTGTACTTACCAGATCCCACAGCTGCATGAGCTCGTTCCTTAAAATAAGTCTCTTCATGTACATCCTATTGGCTTTGTTTCTTTGAAGAATCTAGATTTATATAACAACCACAAAATTCCAGTGGTGTAAAACTACAAGTTTAGTTTTTTCATTCTGATCACCGTGGACTTTCTAGGAATGCTGTTTCCATGTTGTCATCATACTTCTCTGGTAGGTTAGGTGGACAAAGTACCTAATGTCTATAATTTTGCCAGGCTCTGTGGCAGAGGGAAATCATGATGTGGCCAAGATCTGCTATCCCCTTAGAACTTCTGTCTTGGTGGAAATCACTTCCATTCATATTTCATTGGTAAAAGCAAGTCACTGGCCACATCAGAGGCTGATGGTAGGAAAGTACACTCCAGCCATTGTCCCAGACTGTGAACAGTCCTAATGCCTACCACAATGCGTTAATAAAATCAGAAAACATCTTATACAAGTACATTTAATAACATTGCCACGTTTGGTTGAACTAGTGATTTTGTGGAATATGAAGATATTTGATTCTGTATTCCTTAACTACCATTGTGTCTAGTTTGACATCAAAATCCTTCAGCAGAATCTCCTTCCCAATACTTCCTTTTCTCTTTTAGGGTTCACTCAGCAACAGATCGCTAAATAGAAAGGAGGCTTCTTTGGCCTTCCAGTCTTCTGGAACACAAAGATGAAGATTTGTTCAAGTCCTCTCTCCTACCATAAGGAAATCAGAAGATATAAGAAGAAATAATACAAGTATTGAAACACTCCTCATGTGCAAAGCTAGAATAAGGCCAGAAGGAATGCTAGACTGTGCTTCAGAGATGTGTTTTGATTTTCTTCTCCAGGTATCCTAGAATGAAAAGAGGATAAACTCACATTCCCAGAAAGAATTGAGGTTTCTGTGGGTAAATCAAACCCATTCAATAATTTAAAGAGGAAAATGAATGGATTCAAATTTAAAAATAAAGTTAGAGACTGAGAGGGAGTATTATGACCTTCAAAAAATAGCATGAAAGACTTGAAGGTGATTTGATCTGGGCTGACTAGTGCAATAAAAACTCAGTGTCTGTGGCTTGTTTTTTATTATTCCTAGGTATATGATATAGTGGTGGACTTAAACTTTTGAGTCTAATGTGGCTTCTTTGCCAACTAATTTCTAAAATATTTCTAAGATGTTTCCTTTCAAGGTGCTTCTATTGTTAAGCACAGAATTAGCCAAAATTCTTATTTGCAAACTGAAAAAATACCTCAAACTGGGACTTGATTGCTTCACATACCCAAAAGGTCCAGGGTTATGCCAGCTTCTAGTGTGGCTGGAAATAGGGCTTGATTTGGGGTTTCAGTAGATTTATGCCCCCTTTTTATTTTCTTCTATGCTGACTTAATTTTCAGCTAGTCTGTTTCCTTATATCATGAATGTGGCTCACAGCAGTTCCAGACTTGTATCCTACAATCACAGGCCTCAGTGGAAGACAGCACACCTCTTTCCTAACAGTTCTAGAAAAAATACCTAGAATGGGATCTCAGGTAAATATCAACAGTGATTCCTTTTAGAATGTAAGACCTATGAAAGTAGGGAACTTCCCTGGATCTCCCACAGGTATTCAATAAAGATTGTTGAATTAGTTTATTTAATAGGTGCCAAGGATTGCAGCCATGAAATTAAAAGACAATTACTCCTTGGAAGGAAAGTTATGACCAACCTAAATAGCATATTCAAAAGCAGAGACATTACTTTGCCAACAAATGTACATCTAGTCAAAGCTATGGCTTTTCCAGTGGTCAAGTATGGATGTGAGAGTTGGACTGTGAAGAAGGCTGAGCACCAAAGAATTGATGCTTTTGAACTGTGGTGTTGGAGAAAACTCTTGAGAGTCCCTTGTACTACAAGAAGACCCAACCAATCCATTCTAAAGGAGATCAACCCTGGGTGTTCTTTGGAAGGACTGATGCTAAAGCTGAAACTCCAATACGTGGGCCACCTCATGTGAAGAGTTGACTCATTGGAAAAGACTTTGATGTTGGGAGGGATTGGAGGCAGGAGGAGAAGGGGACAACAGAGGATGAGATGGCTGGACGGCATCACTGACTTGATGGACTCATGTTCACTCAAACTCATGTTTGAGTGAATTCTGGAAGTTGGTGATGAACAGGGAGGCCTGGTATGCTGTGATTCATGGGGTTGCAAAGAGTCAGACATGACTTGAGTGACTGAACTGAACTGAACTGAATCCCTGGGACTAAGGGTGGGATTGTTGTTGTTGAATAGATCATGCCAACTCTTTAAGATGCCAGTGATTATAATCCCCAGGCTCCTCTGTCTATGGGATTTCCCAGACAAGAATACTGGAGTGGGTTGTCATTTCATTCTCGAGGGGATCTTCCTGACTCAAGGATCAAACCCACGTCTTCTATATTGGCAGGCAGATCCTTTACCACTGAGCCACAAGGGAAGCCCAAGGGTGGGATTAGCCCAATTCAACCACCATGACCTGAAAGGAAGGAACTAATGGGCTACTTTATTCCTCCTCTTGGGTGTACCCATCAATGGCACTCTTCTAAGCTTTATTTCTGCAGAAGAGTTTCCCTTGTTTTTGAAATTCATATGAGTGAAAATCATTCAGTCTATATATTCTTTCAATCTGGTTTCTTTCTTTCAATACTGAGATTCATCTGTGCATATATATCAATATATACTATATGATAATGCAAATATAAAGTTATAGGATATGATATAATATTAATGTGTATATGTATGTGTGATTTTATTACTGTGTACTATTTTAGTATGTGAATATCATACCGTAATCCTTTATTCATTTTACTGTTGATGTGTTTGAGATGTTTTCAATTTCTGGTGATTATGATTAAAGATGCAGTGGATATTCTTGTTCATGTCTTTTGGTAGATATGAACCTACAGTTTTTAGATGTATTCAGAAGAATTGTAGAATCATAGGGCTTCCCAGGTGAATCTAATGGAAAGAACCTGCTTGCCAATGCAGGAAACGTAAGAGACACGTGTTTGATACCTAGTCAGGAAGATCCCCTGGAGGAGGGAATGGTAACCTACTTCAGTATCTTTACCTGAAGAATCCTGTGGACAGAGGAGGCTGGTGGGCTATAGTGCATAGCGTCGCACAGAGTCGGACATGACTGAAGCAACTTAACATGCATGCGGAGCATATGGATGTCTATTTCAGAAGTGACTGACAAACGTTGTTCTTAAGCGGTTGTACCACTGTATATTCCTGCCTTCAATGTGTTTGTCTAGTTGGTCCACATCCTTTCCCAATGCTGGTATTGTCAGACTTTTAAATTGTAGCCATTATGGCAGGTACGTGGTGATATCTCTTCATGATTTTAACTCACATTTCCCGATGCCTCATTATTGAGCATCTTTTCATGTGTTTACCAGCCAGTTGGATATCCTCTTTTATAAAAGTGCCTGTTTAAATTGTCTTTACATTTTAAATTTGGGTTTATCTGTCTTTTTCTTACTAATCTGTAGAAATTTGTTGTATATCTTAAGAAATGATTGTTTTATATCTTGTTATTTTTTTGCTATCTGAAAAACTGCCCTAAATCTCAGTGACTTAAAACAAAGATTTGTTCTGCTCACAGTTCTATGACTGAAGAATTTTATGAGCACTCGTCTGGCAAGTTTGTTCCTGATCCCCAGCAGTGGTGTCTGGGGATGGAGGATTTACTCTCAAGATAGCTTCTTTACTCTTTCATATGAAGCCTCAGACCTCTGGCTTTTCCCAGTTATGGTGATCTGAGGGTGGTACACTTCTTAAATGGTTGCTGTCTTCCTAGAGACAGAAAGCAGAGCTGCAAGGTGTATTAAGGGATTTTGTGGAAATGAGCACAGCATCAATTCTGTTGCGCAGCATCATTATTCTGTTGCTTAAAGTAGTCATGCATGGCATTGGGCCAGGTTCAGGGAGGCTTGAGAAACAGATTCTGAGTCTTCACGGAGCAGCAAGTTCACATGGTGGATGAGCAGGTATGACGGGACATGCTGTGGACATCTTTGGGAAATACAGGTCTTTTCAAATAAGGTTTTTGAAATAGAGATTAAAGTATATTTTGTTGTATGTTGACCAAATCAGAAAGTTGTTTGACTATATATCATTATAACACTTGAAAGTTACATGCATTGAAACCCATCACTCGCACCTGGTCCTCATGGCTCTTTTCGTTCTTTCTCCATTCCATTCTTCTGTCCTTCCTTCCTTCCTTCTCCTGTTCTGGCTGCTGAAACAGAATACCACAGACTGGGGTGCTTATAAGTGCTGAAAATGTATTTCTTACAGTTCAGAGGCTGGAAAACCCAAGATCAGGAAGCTGGCAGATTCTGCATCTGGTGAGGGTCTTCTTGGTTTATAGACAGTTATCTTTTTGCTGTCCTCACAGGGCATAAAGGGTGAGGGAATTCTCTTGGGTCTCTTTGCTAAGGGCTCTAACCCACTTATGCAGGCTCCATTCCTCACCTTGATGACCCAATCACCTTTCCTCTTCCTAATAACATCACATTAAGGACTAGGATTTTGACATATGAATCTTGACAGGACATAAAAATTCAGTATACTGCTTTTTCTTTTCTTTTGCTTCTTGTTTCCACTGTCCAATTCCTAAAACTCTTAAGTGCATTATTTTTATTTTCTTGGGAAAGTCCAGTAGCCCTTAGCTAACTGAAAGTAAACATTGCCTCATCATCATTCCCAATCTCGAGCAATACATCTTTTTCTTAACAGAAAAAATGAAGAAAGACTCATACCGTACATCTGCTTTTTAAAAGAATTTTAATCTTTTCTAGTCATCTGAGTCATTGCACTACTTCCTTGTTAATTTTGAAATTTCTGTGGTTCTCTTGGGGGGTAGAAAGTACAAGTGATTACATAGTCATAGCCTAATTCCAAACTTAAAACTTTTTGGTTGTTATTTACTTTTGAAACTAGTATTCAGTGCCACCATACTTATTAGAACAATGATTTAAATTCCAATATCAAGAATCATAATTTAGAGTAATGGATTAAAGAGAGAAATGTTGAGTTTTGTATTAATTTTTAAAGGTTTTGCATATATTTTATCTTATTAAATGCTATAAAACCCATAAGGTTGGCATTATTATTATTCTCTTTAAAGAAACAGAATGAATGAGGGTCAGTAACTAGATTCAAAGCACATACCTGCTACTGCTGCTGAGTCGCTTCAGTCATGTCCGACTCTGTGCGACCCCATAGACGGCAGCCCACCAGGCTCCCCCATCCCTGGGATTCTCCAGGCAAGAACACTAGTACATGGCTATTTAGGAAAACAGAATTTCTGGCCCATTGCCATTTTCATTACACTAAGCATTCTGCACTAAAATGCGATACAAAGCAGTCACTAAAATGTGTGAGGAAAATGGGTTCTGTATCATATTCAGCAAGAATTATAATTCAAAGTATTAATTCTGCAGCCTTGAATATTTCTCAGTCATCAAAGAAGCCCTTACTCGAAAGTAACAACGTGTCACGTCCTTTGCTTTGCTCTATGAGAACTCAAAAGAAATCATGCACATTGTCCCTGCTGTCAAAACACATCAAAATAATTGGGGAGACAAGAATGTCTGCTTGAAATAATTAAATAATATTTAATTGGCTTAGGTTGAGTGAGAATGTGAGGTCAATCATTTTTCAGATCATCAATGTGTAGACAATAATAAGACATAGGGTTCAATTCAGTTTAATCACTCAGTCGTGTCCTACTCTTTGCAACCCCAGGAACTGCAGCACGCCAGGCCTCCCTGTCCATCACCGATTCCCAGAGTTCACTCAAACTCAAATCCATTGAGTTAGTGATGCCATCCAGCCATCTCATCCTCTGGCATCCTCTTCTCCTCCTGCCCTCAATCCTTCCCAGCATCAGGGTCTTTTCAAATGAGTCACCTGTTTGCATCAGGTTGCCAAAGTGTTGGACTTTCAACTTCAACATCAGTCATTCCAATGAACACCCAGGACTGATCTTTAGGAGGGACTGGTTGGATCTCCTTACAGTCCAAGGGACTCTCAGGGTTTTCTCCAACACCACAGTTCAAAAGCATCAATTCTTCAGCACTCAGCTTTCTTTATAGTCCAACTCTCACATCCTCAGCTTTCTTTATAGTCCAACTCTCACATCCATACATGACTACTGGAAAAACCATAGCCTTGACTAGATGGACCCTTGTTGACAAAGTAATGTCTCTGCTTTTTAATATGCTATCTAGATTGACCATAACTTTTCTCCCAAGGAGTAAGTGTCTTTTAATTTCATGGCTGCAATCACCATCAGCAATGATTTTGAAACTCCCCCAAATAAAGTCAGCCACTGTTTCCACTGTTTTCCCATTTATTTGCCATGAAGTGACAGGACCAGATGCTATGATCTTAGTTTTCTGAATTTTGAGCTTTAAGTCAATTTTCTCTCTCTCCTCTTTCACTTTCATCAAGAAGCTCTTTAGTTCATCTTCACTTTCTGCCATAAGGGTGGTGTCATCTGCATATCTGAGGTCACTGATATTTCTCCTAGCAATCTTGATTCCAGCTTGTGCTTCATCCAGCCCAGTGTTTCTCATGATGTATTCTGCATATAAGTTAAATAAGCAGGGTGACAATATACAGACTTGATGTACTCCTTTTCCTATTTGGAACCAGTCTGTTGTTCCATGTCCAGTTCTAACTGTTGCTTCCTGACATACATACAGGTTTTTCAAAAGATGTAGGGTAAATTTCATCATATCAGTATTATATGTAAATGTTCAAATGTCTATGGAAACAATTAACAGCACTGATAATCTTCGAAGACTGAGCCAAGTGCCCAGTGGGTCACCAAATAATGATAACCAATTTGATGCCTAGAAGAAGATACAAAATGGAAAGGCCAGTCCTTCCTTTCTAGAGACTGCAAAGTGGAGACATTCTTTATGAAAGGGTAGCAATAAGCATGTTTCCAGGGTTGAGGGGAAAATCTGGATTTCATTGCAATAGGTGAACTTCATTTAGAGTAAAAAAGAGTATTCTCTCCTTCTCCATGGTTCTGAGTAGTGGTTTCACGGGATGTGCTTCTCAACCCCTCAAGTGAGTAAAATGCTGCTGGAGATCTTTTAAAGAAAAATTCAGATTTAGTAGATTTGGTATGGGACCTGAGATATAGAACTTTTGAAAATCTCCTGTTGTTGGTCTATTCACCACAGGTTGAGGAGCAAAATCCTAAGGCACAAAGAAGAGACACATGAAGAGAAGATTCAGCAATTCCAGGTGAGGAAGCAGGAGTTGGTTGTTTTGAGAACTGGGCAGAGAGAGACACACAACCATGAGAGTTTCTTGTGGAATGAAGCATTAACAAGAGGGGTAGGACAGACAGTATAAGGAGGAGCAGAGGTTGATTGGCTGTGAATCTGATGATGCTTAGCTTCGGCGACTCTTACTTGGTAAGAAACTGGAATCAAGACTGCCGGGAGAAATGTCAACAACCTTAGATATGCAGATAATACCAGCATTACAGAAGAAATTAAAGAAGAATTAAAGAGCCTCTTGATGAAAGTGAAAGAGGAGAGTGAAAAAGCTGGCTTAAAACTCAATATACACAAAACAGAGATTATGGCATCTAGTCTTATGGCATCCGCTTCATGACAAATAGATGAGGAAACAATGGAAACAGTTGACAGATTTCATTTTCTTGGGCTCCCAAACCAGTGTGGATGATGACTGTAGCACTAAATTAAAAGAAGCTTGCTCCTTGGAAGAAAAGCTATGACCAACCTAAACAGTGCTTTAAAAACCAGAGACATCACTTTGCCAACAAAAGTCTGTCTAGTCAAAGCTATGGGTTTTTCCAGTAGTCATGTATGCATATGAGAGTTGGACCATAAAGAAGGCTGAGTGCCAAAGAATTGATGCTTTTGAACTATAGTGCTAGAGAAAACTTTTGAGAGTCCCTTGGACAGCAAGGAGATCAAATCAATCAATCTTAAAGGACATCGACCCTGAATATTTATTGGAAGGACTAATGATGAAACTGAAGCTCAAATACTTTGGCCACCTGTTGCAAAGATCCAACTCATTGGAAAAAAACCCTGATGCTGAGAAAAATTTAGGCCAAGAGGAGAAGGGATGACAGGATGAGATGGTTGGATGATATCAATGACTCAATGGACGTGAGTTTGAGCAAACTCAGGGAGACAGTGATAGAGAAGCCTGGCATGCTGCAATTCATGGGGTTGCAAAGAACTGGACATGACTTAGCAAATGAACAACAGCAAAAACAACTTTTAAAGCTGACATAGAAAGACATTTTAAGCATTATCACTTAAGGTTGCTGTCTCTTTCCATTCTCACTTCTACTCTTTTGTCTTTTGGTTCCAGAGTGACTCTGGATAGTTTGCAAATCTATACTCAAGGTTCAGTTGCTCAGTTGTGTCCGATTATTTGTGATACTATGGACCATAGCCCACCAGCCTCCTCTGTCCATAGCATTTTCTAGGCAAGAATACTGGAGTGGGTTGCCATTTCCTCTTCCAAGGGATCTTCCCAATCCAGGGATGGAAACTGCATTGACAGGTGGGTTCTTTACTGTCTAAGCCATCCAGGTGGCTGCATATTCAGTATTTAATTCACGTGAAGCTCTCTCCTATTGGTAATGTTCTCAGTGATGCAGCATATGAAATTATTAATGCATCATACAATGAAATTATTTTTCAGAGTGTACTGTATACGATCAATAGAAATTATTCTGATACTGAAAAGTATATTTTGACAATTATTTCTCATTTTTAAAGCAGTAAATTATTAAGAAGAGATGCATTTGAAGACAAATACTAAATAGGCTATTTTTTTGATTGATAATTAAATTAACAAAATGGGTTGAATCGTATGAATACATTAGAAAAACAAGTGGACACCCATTAATTTGACCTGAAACACTAACATGGACAAAAATAACATAAAACCGACACTACAACAGTACAATGTAAATATCTAGAACAAACTGGTGAAAGATTATCATTAATTTACAAGTTTTAAAGCCATGTACTGAGTAAGCAAATTTGAACCACCGCAAAACTCAGTCGTTTACATAGGAAAAAATACCTGATATGTTTTTTCCCAAATTTGATAGTAATCTTAAACATTTACATGAAATTAGCAATAATTGTTTAGAAGTAGAAACTTCTCTAGAATGTCAATAATGATTAAAAAACAGGAAAGTTTTGAAACAATAACTCAAAATAATGTAAAATTTGAGAACCCTGGCACTAATTATAAATCAACCATGAATTTACTATGTAGAATGTGAAAATCAATTATTATAATATATTTTTTGAACATGTATTATATCTTTCTACATAGATGTTTTGGACTTGATCTTAGGGGCTGGACTGTGAATTTCAGTACTGCCACCTGCTAGGCTTCTGGGGTTCACAGGTGATTCACAGCAGTGCTTCCCATCTTCTGACAGTGGCACCAGTAACACTACGTGAAGACTTACTGCCACAAGCCCTGTGTTAAGGGCTTGTGATGTTATCTCATTTAATCTTTCAAATAATGGTATTTGGTTGATTCTGTTATTATCACTATTTTATAGATGAGGCATTTAAGGCATAGACAGGCCAGGAATTCAACTAGGGTTAAAAAAAATAACTAGCAGGTGAAAGGATATGACTGTAGAAATTCTGATTCCAGGGCTGCTGCTGCTAAGTCGCTTCAGTTGTGTCTAACTCTGTGCGACCCTATGGACCGCAGCCCACTAGGCTCCCATGCCCACGGGATTTTTCTAGGCAAGAATACTGGAGTGGGTTGCCATTTCCTTCTCCAGGGCACAATCTCTAAATCATCTAAACTGGGCACCATTTTACATTTGGAGGGAAAGAAAGATTACAAAGAAAATGTAAAATAAGAGGCATACTATGAAGCACCACGTTGTGGCCACATCCTTAAAACTCTTCATTTTCTGCAAAGGCAGAAAAGACCATGGGACCCTGTTCTGAACTGGAGATGGCTTCATGAAGGAAATGACTCAAACGATGACTGCAGGAAGCACCAGCATTTAGATAAGCAATTAAAACAACCAAATAACATGATGTGAGTGGAAAGACTTGTAACAATTTATTCACTGTTACCACTTGTGGAGCCAGACCTCAGCCATGAAAAGAAACAAAACTTTGCCCTAGCAAATATTTTGACCCAAAGTTAGAGAAAGCCAGTAGAAGTAAGCCCAGACAAGCCATCGAAGTTCCCTGGAGCCTTACATGGAATGTCCTGATTCAAGTCATAAATCTTGCTGGTTAAACTCTCAAGGGTAATAGCAATAGATTACTGCATGACGTATTTAAGGGACAAATGAGAGTTTCTCCCACCAATGGGATAAAAATCATATAATAAGGACAGAGGAATCTGAGTCAGTTTGTACCAAATCAAACTTCAAGGAAAGTTTCTGTATCAAAATGTACCTGGACTTTCCCTGGCAGAAACTCTGGTATTGAAATATATGAGCCTGGTTGTACAAGAAGAAGTTCTACCAGTTCTGGGGAAATCATGACTCACAGTAATTCAGTCCTCCTGCGATCTTGGCAGGGATCAAGCATTACTTTACAACAGCTGCGAAATCTGCACTGGATAACCTCTGTGAATGGTCCATGATGAATGGCTAATGGGAACACGGGACTTCGATTTAGTTGAAAGGGTTCTAACTGACATAGTCCACCTGTGAGTAGTGTTCTGTATTTTTGAGAATAGCAACAAATGTTTTTCATTCTTTGGTCCCAGAGCATCTTGCTATATTTATTGAATGGATAACTGAAACAAGATGACCCTGGCATTTCAAAAGTTTTGAAGATTTTGTTTTTCAAATCTCAAACCATCACTTCATTGTGAACTCCGAATGCAGTGCAAGGCATGCACGCTCAGTTGTGTCCAGTCTTTCCAACCCCATCGACTATAGCCCACCAGGCTCCTCCGACCATGGGATTCTCCAGGCAAGGATACTGGAGTGGGTTGCCATTTCCTCCCTGGGAAGCCCCTGAGCTCCAAATGAGCTGAAGGCATATTTAGCTTGACATTGATCTTCTAAGTATAAAAGCATAAATTACCTGAGTTTATGCTAACACTGCAGTCATGCTGGCAACCCACTCCAGTATTCTTGCCTGGAGAATCCCATAGACAGAGGATCCTGCCGGGCTATAGCCCAGAGTTGCAGAGTCGGGCATGACTGAAGTGACTAAGTATGCATACTGGAGTCATGCTAAGAGAGGTCACCTTCTTGAGATACCTGAAGCTCCAATGAGGATTAATTTCTGTGTCATAGTGGCACTAGGGATGAATGCTTCTGCTTTTTAACCACGTGATTGGGTTCCTAAGGCTAGAATTTAGAGTATAGTATTTAGAATACAAAATTATGATTCGTATATGTCTGGCTAGTGATAGTTTGATAAAAGTGTGCACGTTCTTGGTCCTTGACTCACACAATTTTGGGACCTTAGAGTTTCAAGTCTAATTTCTTTCAGTGAGATTTCTCTCTACCTATGGTGATAGTTGAAATATTTAACAACTATGATGGTTGGACACTGAACAATGAGAAACAGAAAGAAACACATTTTATTTGTTGAATGACAGTACTGTCTATCTTATAAAGATCAGAGCAGATTAAATTAGGAAGTATTTGTAGTGTCTAGAAGATAGTAGGTACTCAATATATACTCAATACATATTTATTAATTTATTTCATTACACCATTGAATTTTTTTCTCAATGTGTTGCTGAATTTTCAATAGATTCTCTCTCTGTTTCTTTCCCTTTGGGAGGACTTCAATAAACTGGTTTATGGCTATAATAAATTGACATCCATACATTTAAGCTTCTACCTGTAAATAACTACATCATAGATTTTATCACTTAGTAAACTAATGTTAAACCCTTACTCTTAATGCTAGCATTTTATGGACTTTATGAAAAATAAAATAAAATATATTAGCCCACAAGGCTCCTCCATCCATGGGATTCTCGGGCAAGAGTACTGGAATGGGCTGCCATTGCCTTCTCCAATATTAGGCATCAGTTCAGCTCAGTTCAGTTGCTCAGTCGTGTCTGA
Source organism: Madoqua kirkii (assembly GCA_006408675.1). NCBI lineage: Eukaryota > Metazoa > Chordata > Mammalia > Artiodactyla > Bovidae > Madoqua > Madoqua kirkii. The sequence continues at coordinate 16,911 of SJYC01016922.1, forward strand.
CTCTTTGCGACCCCATGAATCGCAGCACGCCAGGCCTCCCTGTCCATCACCAACTCCCAGAGTTCATTCAGACTCATGTCCATTGAGTTAGTGTTGCCATCCAGCCATCTCATCCTCAGTCGTCCCCTTCTCCTCCTGCCCCCAATCCCTCCCAGCATCAGAGTCTTTTCCAATGAGTCAACTGTTTGCATAAGGTGGTCAAAGTACTGGGGTTTCAGCTTTAGTATCATTCCTTCCAAAGAAATCCCAGGGCTGATCTCCTTCAGAATGGACTGGATCGACTTCCTTACAGTCCAAGGGACTCTCAAGAGTCTTCTCCAACACCACAGTTCAAAAGCATCAATTCTTCAGCGCTCAGCCTCCTTCACAGTCCAACTCTCACATCCATACTTGACCACAGGAAAAACCATAGCCTTGACTAGACGGACCTTAGTCGGCAAAGCAATGTCTGCTTTTGAATATGCTATCTAGGTTGGTCATAACTTTTCTTCCAAGGAGTAAGTGTCTTTTAATTTCATAGCTGTAGTCACCATCTGTAGTGATTTTGGTGCCCCCAAAATAAAGTCTAACAC
>SJYC01016927.1:0-13294 GCA_006408675.1 Madoqua kirkii
AAATTTATAAATCTGCCTTATGAATTTAGAAACTCAGAAATACAAAATTCTAAAGAAAAGAAACTCTTATTGGATTAAATGGGATTCTTCATAAGCTTATGAAAATGCTTTGTTCTAATTTTAGTGTTTATTCTTAAGTTCATTAAGTTTGATTGTCATTTGACAGATAATTTATGTTAATATTGAATCTGGACACAATACTTTTTTATATGAAGTTATAGCTTCCTTTGTGGTACAGGTAGCATAGATTTTTTCTTTTCACCATTTAGACATGTGGTAAATATGCTGCTATTCCATGCAGTGTTTGGACCCGCTCATTTCGTTGGAGGGACTGGACTCCTTCCTTAAAAGTGATAATGCCATTTTCAGTGTATGGTCTCTAAGCTTCCACTAAAGGAAGAGAGATCATGGAGGATCATGTGAAAAATTTGTTAGCCAGAGTGTTTTAAAATGACTTTAACTATAGAAGTCTGAGATAAAGAGCTTAGTGTGTTCTAAGGAAGGAGAAAGGCACACAAGTATTAGTGGGTGCTGGCATCTGTGTCACATCTTGTATTTATAATTTTTGTTCAGTCGCTAAGTCGCTTCTGACTCCTTGTGAACTGCAACATGCAAGGCTCCCCTGTCCTTCACTATCACCCAGAGCTTGCTCAGGTTCACATCCATTGAATCGTTGATGCTGTCTAACCATCTCGTCCTCTGGTGTCCTCTTCTGTTGCCTTCAGCCTTTACGAGCTTCAGGGGCTTTTCTAGTGAATCATCTCTTCATGTCAGATGGCCAGAGCATTGGAACTTCAGCTTCAGCATGTGTTCCTCCAGTGAATATTCAGGGTTGATTTCCTTAGGGATTGACTGGTTTGATCTCCTTGCAGTCCAAGGGACTCCCAAGAGTCTTCTCCAGTACCAAATTTGAAAGCATCAGTATTTAAAATTGCTCTTTCTCAAATGCCTTTTACATATCCCCTTGGTATTCTCCAGCATTTCATCCTGTTTCATTGTTCTTTCAGTTCTTTCTTTTCCTTGGACATCTTATACACTTTTGGTCTCAACTACCATTGTATTCCAATAATTCAAATTTGTATCTCTAGCCCCGACTTCCAGCTTACACATCCATCTGCTTAGCAGACAGCCATTTGGATCGTTATAGTCTTCTCTGATGACTTCATGTTTCTAACTTCTTTTCTCCTGTTTTCCCAGCCCCCACCCCCAACCTCATCCATAATGTATTCCTCCTCTTTTATTTCCATTTGCAGATTCTAATATTACCATGTATGTTATTTCCCAAGCTAGAAATCCAGAAGTAATCCTCAATTTCTGTCACCTTCCAATTAGTCAACACCAAGTTTAGATAGGTTTTAGGTGGCTCAGTGGTAAAGAATCCGCCTACCACTGCAGGAGATGCAGGAGACACAAGTTTGATCCCTGGGTTGGGGAGTTCTTTTAGAGAAGGAAATGGCAGTCCACTCACTATTCTTGCCTGGAGAATACTATGGAAACAGGATCCTGGCAGGTACAGTCCATGGATTTGCAAAGAGTCAAATATGACTGAGCTGCATGAGCACAATCACCTAAATATTTCTTTCAATCCATCCCATCTTTTTCTTCAAAATTTCTACTCTTCTAGTTAAGATTCTTGTCAGCTCTTGCCTCACCGCTAACAATAAATTTGCTTCCAGTCTTGCCGTCTTCAAATTCATTGTCCTAACTATTGTGTGAAAGTGCAAGTGCTAGTCACTCAGTCATGTCCGACTCTTTGCCACCCCATGGACTTTACAGTCCATGGAATTCTCCAGACCAGAATACTGGAGTGGGTAGCCTTTCCCTTCTCCAGGGGATTTTCCCAACACAGGGATTGAACCCAGGTCTCCCACATTGCAGGTGGATTCTTTACCAGCTGAGCCACCAGCGAAGCCCAGCAGTACTGGAGTGGGTAGCCTATCCCTTCTCGAGCGGATCTTCCTGACCTAGGGATCGAACCAGGTTCTCTGAGCTATTAGGGATTATATGGTTGTTTATTAGAAAAGCACATTGAACACGGCATTGTCTTACCCAAACCCTTTCCTACTCAGTGACTTAGCTAATTTACTATCTATTTTTGACCTTATGCTTTGTATTCTAGAATTACACAATCTCTTAATTCTTCCTGTATACATTCATACCTGTTTTATACTTCTGAGTTTTTGACCAGAGCCCTTGATCATACTGATCGGTTACAGTGTTTCTAAAATGTTTTTCCCAGCTTTCTTTATCTCATTTGCTTTTAGTAATCTTTTCATACTCAGCTAAAGCAGCCTTTCTCTATTTCTGGCCTTCCATTGACCCATAAATTCTTGCCTGATTATAAACTCCTCAATAGCAGGGATCATGTTTTATTTACCTCTATATGCTTTGCATTTAGCCATGTGCTTGCAAGTAGAAAATTCTTTCTTTCTGCTCCCCCAATCTTCCCCTTAAAAAAGAAGCACAAAAAGAATTTAACCTTTATGGATATTTTATTTCTCTGTTTGGATAATGAGAGTATGTGTGCTGTTTTTTACTAAAATCACATTTATTTTAGTGAAGAAAAATAAACTATTTGTCTTTAAATTGATAGCTAATTCTTCCTCTGATCCTATTAGAATGAAGAGTGGCTAGTTAAGGAGAACTGTTTATTTTCTCAAACATTGGGTTTTGTGGAAAAATTAAATAACTTGAAAGAAGAGTTCAGTTCAGTCGCTCAGTTCTGTCCGACTTTTTGCGACCCCATGAATCGCAGCACGCCAGGCCTCCCTGTCCATCACCAACTCCCAGAGTTCACTCAGACTCACGTCCATCGAGTCCGTGATGCCATCCAGCCATCTCATCCTCTGTCATCCCCTTCTCCTCCTGCCCCCAATCCCTCTCAGCATCAGAGTCTTTTCCAATGAATCAACTCTTCGCATGAGGTGGCCAAAGTACTGGAGTTTCAGCTTTAGCATTGTTCCTTCCAAAGAAACCCCACGGCTGATCTCCTTCAGAATGGACTGGTTGGATCTCCTTGCAGTCCAAGGACTCTAAAGAGTCTTCTCCAAAACCACAGTTCAAGCAGACATAATTATTACAGACCATGCGGCATCTGCTTCATTGAAAGGAGAGCTTTTACAAAGATCTCCTCTCGGATAGTTGATTTGTTTATTGTTTTCACTGTCTGGTGATGGAAAAAGGTAAAACCAAATTACAGAAAACTGCTAGTAATGTCTATTCGGTTGACCTGTATACTTTAAAATATTCTGTCTTCTTCCACGAAGTATTTGAGATAAGAGTTCCATGTTGTGTATTTTAATGAGCTTGGAATATTTCTGTTTAGGGTAGAGATTTTCTAAACATCAGAGTTGCGAATATTTTTTTTGTTTATTGTTTTAAAAGTCTGTTAGCACTAACAAAAATATTTTGATATATTCCTTATATTTACAGATGGTCTTTATTTCCATAGTTTTATTATTCCTTTATGCTTTTCCTGTACAGAACTCTTAACATTCAAGAGAGATGTAGCTTGAGACTGTATAGATTCTGCTATAATTTAACTAACTTCCCTGGTGGCTCAGATGGTAGAGCGTCTGCCTACCATGCAGGAGACCTGGGTTCAATCCCTGGGTCAGGAAGATCTCCTAGAGAAGGAAATGGCAAGCCACTCCAATATTCTTGCCTGGAAAATCCCATGGACAGAGGAGCCTGGTAGGCTATAGTCCATGAGGTTAGAAAGAGTCAGACACAACTGAGCAACTTCACTTTATAATTTAACTAGTCCTTAAAAAAATTTTTTTCTTTAATGAAGCTAAAACTTTTGGGGGGGCTCTAAAACCATTGTTTTCTTGATCACTTTTATCACGCTCACTACTGACTGACTTTTTGAAAAAGACCAAATTTTTAACTTTTGTTTAAAAAAGTAAATTTTTACTGCATTCATTGGAGACTAGTAAAGCTCCTTTTGTCTTACTGAATGGCTGAACTTACTAACTAAATGACTGACTATAGAACTATGTCAGTGTTTTTATTGTTGTTGTTTTACTAATAGTTAAAATCACAAATATCAGAGGTCTGCTTTATCTTATTTTTAAGGTATTCATAAGGTGAAAACAGTGAAGAGAATTCTGAGTGTCTGACACTAGCTTAGTCTTCCTAAAGATTAGGAAGGAATGAATACTACATGGTTTTCTTGTGTTCTTCTCATCTTGAAATTCTTCTTTGACTCCTTTGGTATAGGACAAAGTCAGTAGACTATAAACACTCAGATTCTTCTACAAAATTGTTTTTACCTGTTTTTCCAAATTATATTTGAACATAGGTTCAAAAAATAATAGTATTTGCTATGTACCGGGCAATATGCTAAGCTCTCAAAATATAATGCTAAGTAAGAAACACTTAATCCCTGTCCTCATAGACTGGCCTAATTGCTCTAACTTAACTGATGAGCATGATTTAAATATAGCACAGTCCTTTTTACCTTTGCTTACATACCTTTTCAACAAAATCATTCCCCCTCAACATCAAATTTTACTCATATTTCAAACATAGACTCTGATGAAATCTCCAATATGATTCTCTCCCTGTTCATGCCACATCATTTTAGTCTGCTTCCTCGGAATGGTTATGGAACCTAATACATACTGTGCAGTTACAACATTAACTTAAAATTGTTAATAAATGTTCATTTATACTTTTCCTGTATGTATATCCCTAGATAGCCTATAGGGTTTTGAATGACCAGTCTATCCTCTGCATCCCCTGCAGGTGATTTGTGTCCTTCCCACATAGAAAATACACTCCCTTCCTTTCAAGGTTCCCAGAGTCTCATCCTATTACATATCTGTTCAGAGTCCAGAATGTCTACACCAAAATCAGATCCAGATGTAGATGAGCCTCCTTGGGTACAGTTGCTTAGGTCTAACTCCTTAAGTATAGTTCTCAATCTTAAGACCTGTTCTCTAACTTCCTTAACCCCCACACACCACCTGTACACTAAGTATACAGTGATGGGATACACATAGGATAATTGCTATAGACTTTCTGTTCAAAGGAGAGAAAAATAAGGGGCACAAAGGAGTCATTGGTCCATAATGATTTTGAAATTTAGGTAGGAAAATATTGGAGGTTCTTTGATTAGATCTCGTGGCTTTGCGATAGTTCTTTAGGTTTCTAGGTTTCGCCCTCTGAGCTTTTGGTTTCTCCCTTTGAGTCATTCTTCCTTTTTCGTGAAATGTAGCATGTGTTTGCAGCTGAGGAATTTTCTTAGTCTGCTTCCTGCCAGCAGAATTTTGGGACTCCAGTGGTCTCATTTCACTTTGTACTGTTACTGTCCCTTTTGGTCGAAGTTAGCAATGTGTTTGCTGATACAATTCTCACAAATTTTGTCAGCCTTTTATGAATCACATTGATGTTTATTCCATTAGATGAAGGCCACATCCAAGAATGTTTTCAAAATGTGGACTTCTGCAGAGAAATTAAGATATGGTGCTCACAAGCTTTCTAGGGGACCTATTGCTTGCTTGAGAGGATCTGTGAGATACCCTCAGCTGGTTTAATGGACTTTTTGTACAGCTAAATTAATACTGTGAGGTATCACTCTTAATCTTTCTGGAGTCTTGACAAAAGATTTTACAGTCAATCCATCAGTTTCATTTTTAGGCCATGTTCTGGCAGTACACTGAATTCAGACTTTGTATCGAAGCTATTCTTAACTTCTCATCTTTTGCCATCTTGAGAAGCTGAGAATTTTCAAAATGATTCTTGTCCTGATTCTTTTTTTAAATAATCGTTTCTTTAGTTTATCTTATTTTTTTGCATTTTACTGATGCTACAAGAAAAAACAGGCAGTGCCTACAACACTTTGACTCTGCTTGGCCATCTTCTTAGCTAGATCATTCAGTTCATTAGGCACATTTCCTACTTTCCACATTACTGAATGGGACAGTGTTGCGAAGTTTCTAATACTGCTTAACAAAGATCTGCCTTCCTCCAGCTTCCAAAACACTTTTTTCATTTCCATTTAAGCCCTTATATGAGAAGCACTCAAAGTCCAGCTTTCTACTAACACACTGTTCAGGCCATTTAGGCTTTCTCTGCCATGCTTCTAAAAAATCCTTCCAACCTATGCCTACTGCCAATTTCCAAAGCTGTTCCCATATTTTTAGTTATTTATTATGGCATCACCCCACATCCAGCTTTCAACTTTTCTAGTTACCTCTTCCTTTGTAACATATTTAGCAGCTGAAAACAACAAATACTTATTTTCTTATACTTTGGGTGGTCCAGAATCTGGGTATCACTTAACTGGGTCTTCTGCCTCAAGATCTCTCTTGAGGTTATAATCAAGGTATCAGGTAGGACCATGGGTTTATTTGAAGGTTCAGCAAAAGTGAATCTGCTTCCTAGTTCACTCATGTTGTTGTTAGCAGGATTCAGTTCAGATTCTATTGTCTGGGGGCCTCTTTAGGTCCTTGGTCTTGGGCCTCTTTCATAAGGTAATTAGACAACATGGCTAGCTGGCTTCCATCGCAGCAAGAGAGAGCTGATAAGACAGATGCAAGAATTGTTTGTAACCTAGTCTTGAAAGTAACATCTCATTTGTCCTTATTCTCTTTGTTAAAAGCATCAGTAGGTCCAGCCTCTATATGAGTGAAGGAGCTCATACATGGGCATGAATACCAGGAGGCAGGGATCATTGGAAGCTATCTTAACAGCTTTGTGATCCTTGGCCACTATTGCATGTGAATCTGCATTTACTGGGTTTGAAAATTGGAAGAGTATCTCAAACACACCAGTGAAATAATATTTACTTAACCATGTAACAGGAGGATCTGCACAGCCTTGTAAATTACTGAAACTTGAAAATAATTTTATAAGCTTAACTTCACACAAACCAAGTTTTATTCCTACACAAGTGTACCTCTTGTTCATGTGCTCATGTGAAGTATGATGAAATATAAAACTTTTAGAGAAATTTTTACAGTCAAAGCACATTTAACTGTTGGACAAATGAATCAAGTGCCTCCTTTCTTTTTCTTTTTCCCAGGTGCTGATACATGTCAATATTTATGATACATGAAGTGAAATAAATTATTGTATTCATCCTGATTAATTCTGAGAGAAAATTTATTCTTTTACTCTTTACTTCTTTTGTTGTTTTTGTTCAATTGATAAGTTGTGTCTGACTCTTTGTGATTCCATGGACTGTAGGTTGCCAGGCTCCCTATCCTTCACTATCTCTCAGAGCATGCTCAAACTCATGTCCACTGAGTTGGTGATGCCATCCAACCATCTCATCCTCTGTCGCCCCCTTCTCCTCCTGCCCTCAGTCTTTCCCAGTTTCAGGGTCTTTTACAGTGAGTCAGCTCTTTGCATCAGATGGCCAGAGTATTGGAGCTTCAGCTTCAGCATCAGTCCCTCCAGTGAGTATTCAGGGTTGATTTCCCTTAGGATTGACTGGTTTGATCTCCTTGCAGTCCAAGAGACTCTCAAGAGTTTTCTCCAGCACCACAGTTCAAAAGCATTAATTCTTCAGCATCAGCTTTCTTTATGGTCCAACTCACACATCCATACATGACTACTGGAAAAACCGTAGCTTTGACTAGATGGACTTTTGTTGGCAAAGAGATGTCTCAGCTTTTGAATTCATTGTCTAGGTTTGTCATAGCTTTTCTTCCAAGGAGCAGGCGACTTTTAATTTTATGGCTGCAGTCAGTGTCCACAGTGATTTTGGAGCCCAAGGAAAGAAAATCTGTCACTGTTTCCACTTTTTCCCCATCTATCTGCCATGAAATGATGTGACTGGATGCCATGTTCTTAGTTTTTTGAATGTTGAGTTTTAAGCCAGCTTTTTTCACTCTCTTCTTTCATCCTCATCAAGAGGCCCTTTAGTTCCTCTTTGCTTTCTGCCATTAGAGTGGTATCAGCTACATATCTGCTGCTGCTGCTGCTGCTGCTGCAACTGCGTCACTTCAGTCATGTTTGACTCTGTGCGACCCCATAGATGGTAGCCCACCAGGCTCCCCTGTCCCTGGGATTCTCCAGGCAAGAACACTGGAGTGGGTTGCCATTTCCTTCTCCAATGCATGAAAGTACGAAGTGAAAGTGAAGTCTCTCAGTCGTGTCTGACTCTTAGTGACTCCATGGACTACAGCCTACCAGGCTCCTCCATCCATGGGATTTTCCAGGCAAGAGTACTGGAGTGGGGTGCCACTACATATCTGAGGTTGTTGATATTTCTCCTGGCAGTCTTGATTCCAGGTTGTGATTCATCCTGCTCAGTATACCACATGATGTACTCTGCATAGAAGTTAAATAAGCAGGGTGAGAATATACAGCCTTGACATACTCCTTTCCTGGTTTGGAACCAGTCTGTTGTTCCATGTCCAGCTCTAACTGTTGCTTCTTGACCTGCTTCACAGGTTTCCCGGGAGGCAGGTGAGATGGTCTGATATTTCATTTCTTTAAGGATTTTCCACAGTTTGATGTGATCCATACAGTCACACTTTAGTGTAGTCAATGAAGCAGGAGTAGATGTTTTTCTGAAATTTTCTTGCTTTTTCTATGACAATTTGGTCTCTGGTTCCTCTGCCCTTTCTAAAACAAGCTTGTACATCTGGAAGTTCTAGGTTCATGTACTGCTAAAGCCTGGCTTGGAGAATTTTGAGGATTACCTTGCTAGCATGAGAAGTGAGTGCAGTTGTATGGTAGTTTTAACATTCTTTGGCATTGCCCTTCTTTAAGACTGGCATGAAAACTGACCTTTTCTAGTCCTGTGGCCATTGCTGAGTTTTCCAAATTTGCTGACATATTGAGTCCAATACTTTAACAGCATCATCTTTTGGGATTTTAAATAGCACAGCTTCTTTTACTCTACACCATTTTCTTTTTTTACTCCTTTTTTACTCTTCACTGTAGTTTTAGAATTATGATAGTGCAGTAAATATAGGTGGTATAACTCTCTGAGTAATTATCCCTTAAACACACATGAAGAAAAATACTGCTGTTTTTGATGTTGGAGGAAGGCACTGGGAAGAATGGTTTCAGAGTCCTATGTTTATCCTGGAAAATATATTTTCATTGAAAGAAGGGAATATTTGAAGTTTTTTTTCTTTGTTAGTTATATTTCAATTATTTATTATTCCTGTCCCAAACCTTTTAAACTCTTGGCAGAAAAACCACTGAAATCTCACAGACAGGTTTGCCAAACTGGCCTGAAAAATAACAGTAATTACTTTTGTCCATGGATTATTTTAGTGTTATTTGGTTCAAAACTTGGCTTTGTGTGGTCTGATAAATATTGTGATGTTTACGTTGAAAATGCGTAGTCAGTACATTTAAGTCTTTTTTTTTTTTTTTACATTTTTCACCTTTTAGAAGAATCATTATTTTTCTTCCATGTTTCCCAGAAAGTACAGGGGTTTGTTTTTTCAGTTGTGCTGTAGTAGATTAAGTTAGAGTGGAAGAAGAGAGTTTGTATAGATGCATAAAGCTGTTTATTTTGTAGTTGTGCATAAATCTCTGACTAGGATTGTGATACTGAGAAAAATTGTGAATGACAATAATATTATTAAATAACCTTGTGGATATCTAACCGTGTTTTAGAACATTATTAATACATTTCCTTTCTGGATTATCCCTAATGTGTAAAGTTGTCTTTTTCTCTCTTTTGCAGGTAATATAACATTACGAAGCAAGATGGGTAACATCACAGTAGGTATGTGTTAAGTGGTTATTGGTAAATTTTGTATTCTTTTAAAAATAGCTATATTTGCAACCTTTTATTAGAGTACATAAAATCTGCAGTTTAGCTGATGAGCCTAATAGTATCCTGATATACTAGTCAGATATAGGCAGACCCAGTATATGAACTGAGGATGAGATGGTTAGATGGCATCACTGACTCAATGGGCATGAGTATGAACAAACTCCAGGAGGTAGTGAAGGACAGGGAAGCCTGGTGTGCTGCAGTCCATGGGGTCACAAAGAGTCAGACATGACTTAGTGACTGAACAACAATAAATATATGAATTTGTGAAATTATTTCTAAAAGTTCATTAATTCATGATCCTTTAAATTCTGCATAATTATAAGTTTGCTATCAGTCAGAATACTGTTAGAATTCTAATTTCACCACTTTCTATTCATGGAAAATTACCTAACTGCTTTGTACCTAAGCCTCCACCTCTGAAAAAAATAGAAATAACAGTAAGTACCTATCAAATGGTGTTCTTGTAAGGATTAAATGAGATATTTAAGTACTTTAGCATAGCATCTGACATATGATCTGCTGCTAAGTCACTTAAGTTGTGTCTAACTCTGTGCAGCCCCATAGATGGCAGCCCACCAGGCTTCCCTGTCCCTGGGATTGTCCTGGCAAGAACACTGGAGTGGGCTGCCATTGCCTTCTCCAATGCATGAAAGTGAAAAGTGAAAGTGAAGTCGCTCAGTTGTGTCCGATTCTCAGTGACCCCATGGACTGCAGCCCTCCAGGCTTCTCTGTCCATGGGATTTTCCAGGCAAGAACACTGGAGTGGAGTGCCATTGGCTTCTCCCTGACATATGATAAGTACTCAATAAATAATAGCCATTTTAATTATTGTTATTGTTCTAATCCTAAGCCAGAACTAACAGTGGCTAATGGCCCTTTAGACCTAATCACCATATGTGGTAGATATTTAAGTACTTTAGCATAGCATCTGACATATGATCTGCTGCTAAGTCACTTAAGTTGTGTCTAACTCTGTGCAGCCCCATAGATGGCAGCCCACCAGGCTTCCCTGTCCCTGGGATTGTCCTGGCAAGAACACTGGAGTGGGCTGCCATTGCCTTCTCCAATGCATGAAAGTGAAAAGTGAAAGTGAAGTCGCTCAGTTGTGTCCGATTCTCAGTGACCCCATGGACTGCAGCCCTCCAGGCTTCTCTGTCCATGGGATTTTCCAGGCAAGAACACTGGAGTGGAGTGCCATTGGCTTCTCCCTGACATATGATAAGTACTCAATAAATAATAGCCATTTTAATTATTGTTATTGTTCTAATCCTAAGCCAGAACTAACAGTGGCTAATGGCCCTTTAGACCTAATCACCATATGTGGTGCTATGCCTATGGGAATAAAAATTCAGGTTCCCAGATACTTAGATAGAGCTCTTCTCTATCCCTAGTTACACCTGCTTGCCTGTTAAGTGAAGGCAGTCTGAGCAATCTGAGCTCTAAGAGTGGTGGCTGATTTTTAGACCTTAGAACATAGGGCTCGGTGGTGGGAAACCAGGATCTTTGTTGAAGAGCTATGGCTTATTGCCAGTATGAATGCCCCGGCTTCCTGGTTTTGTCCTTTGGACATTTGACATTTTCTTTTGTGTGTGTGCTGATTGAAATGGTAAATATACTCAAAAGTCCTTTTCACTGTCACTTCTTCTGGATTCTCAGAATTAAGGTGCACATCTCTTTTTAAATTTTCTGGACATTGTAACCTTTATGTTCAGTGAGGGATAAATAGAAGATAAAGGCTTCCTAAGTGATAGTTGTAAATCATTTTAACTGAAAACATGACAGGATTTACCTTTGTCCCAGAGAGAAATCAAAATTTACTGCTGACTCTTCAGGCCAGTCCATCAGAGGATGCATCTGGGGTTAGTAAGGAAAGTTTCTAGGGTGAAAAAAAGATACAGTAGTAAAAAGCTGAGCTGTCTGGTTGGGGAGAGAGTCCTAGACATGGGTAGAGTTTGTAGCAGTAAGGGAAGGGGAGGAAAGAAAGGGAATATTTCAAATTGGGGGGCACAGTGAGTTTCACTGCCCACTAGCAGGCCCTTTAGGCAGATAAGAATTTGAGAAATACTTATATGGAAATGCTAGGATTATTGTTGGATGAATTGTGGGAATGTGAAGGGAAAATCATTCTTTCTAAAATTGGAAATAAATGCATTATTACCCATACTGAAAAAGAATAGCAACAGCCAGGATGAAATAAACAGTAATTTACATCTTTGAAGATGGTTTCACACTGTATAAATGATTAACTGTATAAGTTTTAAGGGTTTCCCTAGTAGTTCAGCTGGTAAAGAATCCACCTGCAATGCGGGAAACCTGGGTTTGAACACTGGGTTGGGAAGATCCCCTGGAGAAGGGAAAGGCTACCCACTCCAGTATTCTCGCCTGGAGAATTCCATGGACTGTAAAGTCCATGGGGGTGGCAAAGAGTTGGATACAACTGAGTGACTTAAACACACACACACACACTAATCTGGAAGGGGGTGGGAAGAGTGCATTGTATCTTTCTCTTTCCTCTTTCATTTTATTATCTATAAGACAGTAAGCCAAAATGTTTTAACCTTGATAATAGTGTTCATTTCTTAAAGTCCGTGAATTCTTTGACTATATTAAGACTTTGAAAGAAAGTATAAATTCAGTTCAGTTCAGTTCAGTCGCTCAGTTGTGTCTGACTCTTTGTGACCCCATGAATCGCAGCACGCCAGGCCTCCCTGTTCATCACCATCTCTCGGAGTTCATTCAGATTCATGTCCATTGAGTCCGTGATGCCATCCAGCCATCTCATCCTCGGATGTCCCCTTCTCCTCCTGCCCCCAATCCGTCCCAGCATCAGAGTCTTTTCCAATGAGTCAACTCTTCGCATGAGGTGGCCAAAGTACTGGAGTTTCAACTTTAGCATCATTCCTTCCAAAGAAATCTCAGGGCTGATCTCCTTCACAATGGACTGGTTGGATCTCCTTGCAGTCCAAGGGACTCTCAAGAGTCTTCTCCAACACCACAATTCAAAAGCATCCATTCTTCGGCACTCAGCCTTCTTCACAGTCCAACTCTCACATCCATACATGACCACAGGAAAAGCCATAGCCTTGACTAGATGGACCTTAGTTGGCACAGTAATGTCTCTGCTTTTGAATATGCTGTCTAGGTTGGTCATAACTTTCCTTCCAAGGAGTAAGCATCTTTTAATTTCATGGCTGCAGTCACCATCTGCAGTGATTTCGGAGCCCCCAAAAATAAAGTCTGACACTGTTTCCACTTTTTCCCATCTATTTCCCATGAAGTGATGGGACTGAATGCCATGATCTTCGTTTTCTGAATGTTGAGCTTTAAGCCAACTTTTTCACTCTCCTCTTTCACCATCATCAAGAGGCCCTTTAGCTCCTCTTCACTTTCTGCCATAAGGGTGGTGTCATCTGCATATCTGAGGTTATTGTTATTTCTCTCAGCAATCTTGATTCCAGCTTTGTTTCTTCCAGTCCAGCGTGTCTCATGATGTACTCTGCATAGAAGTTAAATAAACAGGGTGACAATATACAGCCTTGA
>SJYC01016928.1:0-22477 GCA_006408675.1 Madoqua kirkii
CTTGGAAGAAAAGTTATGACCAACCTAGATAGTATATTCAAAAGCAGGGACATTACTTTGCCGACGAAGGTCCGTCTAGTCAAGGCTATGGTTTTCCCTGTGGTCATGTATGGATGTGAGATTTGAACTGTGAAGAAGGCTGAGGTTATTTATATTTCTCCTGGCAATCTTGATTCCAGCTTGTGCTTCATCCAGCTCAGTATTTTGCATATAAGTTATACAAGCAGGGTGACAATATAAAGCCTTGATGTACTCCTTCCCCAATTTGAAACCATTGTTTCATGTCTGATTCTAACTGTTGTTTCTTGACCTGCATGCAGGTTTCTCAGGAAGCACTTTGTTGTGATCCACACAGTCAAAGACTTTAGCATAGTCAGTGAAACAGAAGTAGATATTTTTCTGGGATTCTTTTGCTTTCTCGATGATCCAATGCACGTTGGCAATTTGACCTCTGGTTACTCTGCCTTTTCTAAAACCAGCTTGAACATCTGGAAGTTCACAGTTCATGTATTACTGAAGCCTGGCTTGGAGAATTTTGAGCATTACTTTACTAGCGTCTGAGATGAGTGCAATTGTGCGGTAGTTTGAGCATTCTTTGGCATTGCCTTTCTTTGGGATTGGAATGAAAACTGACATTTTCCAGTCCTGTGGCCACCGCTGAGTTTTCCAAATTTGCTGGCATATTGAGTGCAGTACTTTCACAGCATGATCTTTTAGGATTTGTGATAGATTAGCTGAAATTCCATCACCTCCACTAGCTTTGCTCATAGTGATACTTCCTAAGGCCCACTTGATCTCACACTCTAGGATGTCTGGCTCTAGATGAGTGATCACAACATCATGGTTATTTGGGTCATTAAGATCTTTTTGTATATATAGTCTTGAGTAAATTAAGCAAACAATCAAGGAGCAAAAAAGAAGTAGTAACCACAGAATAGTTATCAACTTCAGTAAATTTGATTTTGATATAGTACTTTTAATTTATCATATGAGTTTCCATTTTGTTAGTTAAAAAATGCTCTTCATGCACATTGATTTGTGGCATCTCAGTGTTAGGACACTGACCTTCATTCACTGAGGAAAATTATCATAAATACAATCAGATGAAACTTTGTATAATATCTACAATGATCATGTTGTCCACTATATTCTAAGGTGTGGCCTCTGTGAGGTTTCACAACAGAAACTTGAGTTGAGTCTTACCACCAGCAATAGCTGTGTGCCTCTGGAATACTCATGGTCATTGAGCATAGTTTCATGTTTACCTCAGCTATTAATAAATCTAAAGCCAGAAGTAGGTGGCAATTCTTCAAGAATGTACGGTGGCTAGTTTTTGTTTGTGCTATCCTTAGATTTATTGTTTTTTTCTTATTATCTTAGTCATTCCAGGCTGTTATAACAAATTACCAGAGACTAGGTATCTTATAAAAAAGAGAAATCTATTGCCCATATTTCTGGAGGCTTAAAGTCCCAGATTCATTGTCAACATAGTTGGGTTAGGGTGAAAGTCCTTTTTCAGGATGCAGATTGCTGACTTTTCCTTGTGTTTTCACAAAGTAGAAAGAGACTAAGCTAGTTTAGTGCTAGGCTAGTGTTTTCATAAGGGTACTAATACCACTCATGAAAACTTCATCCTTATGACCTAATTACATCGTAAAAGTGCAACTTCCAATACCATCACAGTGGGGATTAAATTCCAGTGTATGAATTTTGGAGGGAATGGACAGTCAGTCCATAAAACTTCCCCTCTGTTCCAATTTCCTCATCTATTTATTTGTACTTAATATTAGCTTTAAGGCTGCTTTAATTTCTTCCAGAACAAAGGCCAGGTATAAATAAATGAATGGAATATATATATTTATATATGTACACATATTCATGGATAAGTATAGAGGTAGGTAAAAGTGAAAGTAATGACAAATTTCCTCTTCTTGAGCTCTAAAATCACTGTGGATGGTGACTGCAGCCATGAAATCAGAAGATGTTTGCTTCTTGGCAGGAAAGCTTTGACAAACCTAGACAGAGTATTGAAAAGCAGACATATTACTCTTCTAACAAAGTAGTCAAAGTTATGGTCTTCCCAGTGGTCACGTACGATTACGAGATCTGGATTGTAAAGTAGGCAGAGCACCGACGAATTGATGCCTTTGAAGTTCGGTGCTGGAGAAGACTCCTGAGAGTCCCTTGGAGAGCAAGGAGATCACACCAGTCAATGTTTGCTTCTTGGCAGGAAAGCTTTGACAAACCTAGACAGAGTATTGAAAAGCAGACATATTACTCTTCTAACAAAGTAGTCAAAGTTATGGTCTTCCCAGTGGTCACGTACGATTACGAGATCTGGATTGTAAAGTAGGCAGAGCACCGACGAATTGATGCCTTTGAAGTTCGGTGCTGGAGAAGACTCCTGAGAGTCCCTTGGAGAGCAAGGAGATCACACCAGTCAATCCTAAGGGAAATCAACCCTGAACATTTGTTGGAAGGGCTGATGCTTAAGCTGAAACTCCAGTATTTTGGTCATCTGATATGAACAGCTGACTCATTGGGAAAGTCCCTGATGCTGGGAAATATTGAGGGCAGAAGGAGAAGAAGATGTCAGAGGATGAGATGGCTGGATTGCATCACTAATGCAATGGACATGAACTTGGGCAAACTTCAGGAGTTGGTGAAGGACAGAGAGCTCTGGCATGCTGTAGTCTCTGGGATTGTAAAGAATTGGACACGACTGATGCTGCTGCTGCTGCTGCTGCTGCTAAGTCACTTCAGTTGTGTCCAACTCTGTGCAACCTCATAGACGGCAGCCCACCAGGCTCCCCCGGTCCCTGGGATTCTCCAGGCAAGAACACTGGAGTGGGTTGCCATTTCCCTCTCCAGTGCATGAAAGTGAAAAGTGAAAGTGAAGTTGCTCAGTCGTGTCGGACTCTTAGTGACCCCATGGACTGTAGCCCACCAGGTTCCTCCATCCATGGGATTTTTTAGGCAAGAGTACTAGAGTGGAGGTGCCATTGCCTTCTCCTTGGACACGAGTGAACAACAACAAATATATTCATACATACATCCTTAATGGACAAACAAAATGTCATATATATGTATACAGCATACATATAGGTATAAATATAGATATATAATGTCATAATTAGACTTAAATAAAGAGCCTCTAACCAGATGTCCATGGGTACCATCTGTTCACATGCCCCTTTTTCTCAACTAGCTTCTTACATTTTCTGCAGGGAATCAGGCACAGAAATCACATGCTCTCAGAAAACTACACCTGTGATTCTCTTTCCAATCTCAGAACTCCTAAAACCTACACAGAATATAATCATGTGTAGGTCTGTACAGTGAATGTACAAAGAATGTACAGGTGACACTTAGAGGTAAAGACATAGCAAATCCCCTGGCTAGCTTGACAGTAAAAAAGACTTCGTAGCACTCATGTTGCTAGATTTAATTCATTTTCATGTTTCAGGCCCCTTGTGGTGCCTGGCCTCATTCATACCCAAAGCTGCTCAACGAAAGCTGAAGTCACACGTGAGCCAACTTCACGAAAGAAGACCTTTCTGGCTTCTAAAACAATAGCTTTTCTTCTTTTTTATTTTGAAAGCGATTTTGGTCAAAACCCTAAATGCAGCTGATTCAATTCAGAATGTTTGGGTAGTAAAACTCATGGACTGTCGGGTAAGATATTAAAAATGTGATATTTAGAAAGCATTTTCTTGAGATTGCTTTTCTTAAAAACTCATTTTGCAATAGATCAGGGTGTGGGTTTCATGTGTGGAAAGCCCGACGCCAACCTGCACAGAGTTGTCACTATGGGCAGCATAGGGGTTTTAAAAGGCTTCATTGACCTCTCATTTGGGAATATATTTGATAATTTAGAAAACAGACACAATTATGACCTTGCTGATTTTCACAGCAACCCAGTGAGATAAACACAACATGAATTATGATGTTATTTTAGAGATGAGTAAATTGTGGCCCAGTGAGTTTAAAGCTGTCCAAGATCAGGAAAAATCTGCCTGCCTTCTATTTGTTCTATTGCAAATTCCAAACCAAACTTGCCACTTACCCATTTCACTGGTGGAATCTCCATGTTTTCAGTCTTCCAGGGTAAATAACCTAGATTAATCTTTAACTTTTCCTTCTCTGGAACTTTCTACACTTTGTGAAGAATCCAAGCTCTGTTGTCTTTGGTCTGAAATGTCCCTGCCAGCTGTTCCTTCCTGCTGTCACTTCATCACCCTCTGACAGCTATTGCCATCTTACGTGGACCTGAATTCTAGAAACCATTTTCCAAATGGTCAGCCTAGTACCAGCTTCTCTCTGATTCCAATACAAATCTGTCACCAGAGTGCCTCTCAAACATATATAAGTAGTCATGGTCCTTCCTGCTTTAGAATTTACAGTAGATTCATACCACAAGTGAAAAGTTCACTTGGCTCAAGCTGTGAAGCACAGCACTCAGCTCTATATATAACTTTATTTATAATTTTATTTTCTACTACAGCATGCACTTCCAACTTGTAACTTGTATTACAGCTGTCAATTGGAAACACAGCACAAACTAAAGCTTGCAAATTATATCTTATTCATTAGGCATACTGAAGACTTAAACCCAAGAGACAGCCTCTCAGTTCTGAAGGACTGTTCCAATGAGGTAACAGAAGGGTCAGGATATGCAGTTTTTTTGCAACAACAACAACAAACCGAAGAAAAATCCAAGTAGTTGGCACTTCAAGCAATTACTGTTAATGAAAGAAAACCAAACATCTTGAGTAAATAAATGCACTTGGCACTTTTCTCTTTATGGAAAGAGTAAGAGTCTGGACTTAACTGAAATCATTTCTTTGATACGCACCTTAGCTATCTAGGGCCAGTATCCTGGTTTTCTCTTTCCTGAATTCCCAGCAGGTACACATCTGGGGTGCAGTGACTGATGTTGATGGCCACAACATCCTTTGTTCAATGATATGGTAGACAGCTTTCTTTATCCACACAGTCACCATAGTTTCCTTGCTATTTTGCAAGAGCACTTTTCATCTTTAGCTGCTGAGTCTTTACTCAAGCTACTCAATGAGTTAGCTCAAACATGCCTCCTATATGAACAGCTCTTTAATTTCTGTGGCTGGACTTCATCTCCTTCTTCTACATACTCTAATGACCTTTGGTTCACCTTCTCTTGGAACATATTGAAATACAATCTTTTAACACTTATTTCTGGTGTGTCTTCCACACCAGACTACAAATTCTGCGAGGGAAAGGGCCAAGTCTTTTCTCTGTGTCATTCCAAATATCCATTTCATCTGTTACATTATCAAGCATTCAAGCAATGTTTGCCAAGTCAAATTACTTAAGGGCCTCAGAATTTTGGGTTAAGATGTTGTCTCCATTTTTATCAAAATGAGGTTGTCATCTGAACGTAGCAGCACAGTAACCAAGTGCGTCCATTTTCCTCTAACTATGGTTAGGTTATCAGAACAACAAAAGGTAGAGAAATGTTCTTTTTTATTGAGGTATAATTGATTTAATATTATATTAGATATACAACAAAGTAATCTGATATTTTTATAGAATATGCTCCATATAAAGTTATCGTAAAACATTAGCTATATTCCTTGTGCTGTATATTATATCCTTGTAACTTATTTATTTTATACCTAGTAGTTTGCACCTCTTAATCCCCCTTACCTGTCCACTCCTTTCCTCACCAGTAACCACTCATTTGTTCTCAGTGTTCTGAGAGACTGGGAAAGGAAACAGGTAAGTAAGGAACAGGAAGGTGTGGTACCCACAGTATTTTTGCATAGGTCAGAATGATGAAAGGTGGTCATTAAAAGGATACACAAGCTTACAGAGAAAACTTGATGGGCAGTGAAAGGGGAAAAGGGAAGCAAAGAAGGAAGCTAGAAGTTTTGTACATGCCAATCCTGCACCCACAGACTTCAGCCTGGTTTTTCTTTAAGCCCCCTCACAATAGCCACAAAACATGCTTTTATGCCAACGATTCACATTTAAAAATAAACATACTAAGACTCAAAGAGATTTAGTGAACTTGAACCCATGCACATCTGATTCTAAAGCCTACTGTGTTCTCTGCCTCATTGACTTGGATAAGATGGATGTTTGGGGTACAGAGGGGATTAATAGAGGTGTTTAAAAGGTACATATGTGGGATAAATGATCAGACATTAGTGGGAAATTTCTGTTTTATTTATGATTTTGCCTCTGGTTTATTTTTGCTTTGAAGAACAAAGAGAAATATATTTTGACAGGAAAAATAGACTTCAAGTCAGATTGCAAGATCTTGCCTTATTTAACCACTGTCTTTCTCATGTCCAGTTATACAATCTGCAACTTGTCCTGGATCTGGGGAAAAGGAGGGGTAGATGGACATGGGTAGAGAGCTGGCTTTCAATATAATCACCTTTTTTTTTAATGGAATGAAGTATGGTGTTAAAGTTAGTCTTGCATCTTCTAGACCATAAATCTGAATGGGCCATGCTATCCTGGCAAAAACCAGTAGCAATGTGCTAAGTGTTTATTGCCAAAAGCAATAGCATTATGACAGCAGATATAATTATTAACAGTGCTACTGAGCAGGACTCAGAAGAGACAGTTCAGAGAAAAAGGGGGTGGAATTCTATGGCTAAAACCAATCTGATTCTCAAATCCTTGCCTCTGATATACCTTTAAGCTCAATACACCTTTTCCCATAAAGAGCAAGTGGTTTGTTTAGAGTGGAAAAAAGGAAAACCCCAGAGTGAAATGATGATCAAGGGTGAGCAGGAGGGTCTTTTATTTTTAGTGTTAAATCATCTTCATGCCCCTAAACCTGTAAAAAGTGTTGGGATTCTAGTATGGGTTCTTGAATACTCTTGTTACTTAGGATCTTTCATCCAACATTCGCTCATGATTTTCAGTGGACACATTTTATGAGGTGTGATAGCTGGATCTTGCTGTCTCTTTCTCTGGTTTGGAGTCAACTTATGAATGAAGGCAATTCAACCTCCACAGCATGGTCGAGAGGAAAAAAAATAAATCTAATGAATTCAGGCTGTGAGGGAAAAATCTGCTCCGAGTCTCTCTTTCAAGGGGAAGGAAGAAGAAAGAAGGCAGTCAGGCTGCTGCCTCGCAGCGTCTGGAAGCAAGATTCGTCTGGACACAGGGTTTCCTGCTGGAGTTAAAGAGGCCCTCTGTTACATAAGCCCTGACTGGCCTTGCTCTGCAGGCAAAGCCACTGTCTGAAGGCCACTCCCCAGTCCTGCTTTAAGGAGCCTTCTCCTTGGTGCTTCGAGACTGCTCGACTCAACAGAACCCTCCCATTTACAAGGCTTCATTTTATCTGAACCTGTGCCCTTCCTGTGAGCTAATTTCTCTGAGTTAATGAGACAAAGCTACCATAAGAACAGTTTGTTGGCCTAGACTCATTAGGATTTCAGTCTTCTAGCAAGTGAATTGTCTGCATAAATCCATGACTAACTACTTGATCTTCAGGAAAACAGACATTATTCAAGATGGATCAAGATCTTCCTTTAAAAGCAATATCTACTTCCTTCTTATTACACTCATAATTAAATGCATTGATTTATTGCATGATGTGATATGATGATCTCTTTAGGCAGAGGTGAGAGGCAAAATTTTTAGCAGTGGTACATAGTGGAACTAACCAATTAAAAGACGCTGGCCATAGATAGTCTGTGCGGCCTAATTAGTGAACCCTTGGCGATTATCATCCTAGTCCTTAAGGGTCAGTGTCCTCAAACTAAGTACTTGCTATCCAACTGGTTTTATCAAGTATTTACTTTACATTTTTTTATCTGATTGAATCCTCAGATGACATGATATAGGGGAAATTATTTACGTTTTACAGAGGAAAAAGTGTTCAGAAAGATCAAGTGCCTTGCTTCATGTCACGCCACAAATAAGAGGCAAAGCCAACATCTAAACCCTCCTTATCTGTCTGACACCAATGCCATCTACAACAACCTGACCATTCACTCCTTTGTCCCCAGCTGTCTTCCTCACTCCTCTTGTCTCCTATTGAGAAATAGTTGAGCATATTAAATTGCCAGTCTGAACTGAATACCACAAAGTCCTCTTTCCTCTATTATTCCAGCAAATAATCATTTATTGAATGCCTATGATGTGCCAAGTACAGAAAAACCAAATGGTCCCATGCCATGAACAAGCCTCAAATATTGAGTTCATCAGTATTGTGTCCTGTCTCCAACCCACTAGGTAAACCTTACCACTTTGACCACAAGTGAGTGCAACAGTCTTTTCTACAAAGCAACATTTTTGTCCTTTGGCATTTAGTTTTATTTCCAATTTTGTGTTTAGTGGATGAGAGGATTGAAAGACTAAGTCTTAATAAGCAGATTATTCATTCCTGCCAGCTACCTGATTCCCTTCAACTTATAAAGTAAGTCAGAAAGAGAAAAACAAACACCATATATTAATGCATGTACAATATATGGAATCTAGAAAGATGATACTGATGAAGCTATTTGCAGGGCAGCAGTGGAGACGCTGACACAGAGAACAGACTTGTGGACCCGATGGGGGAAGGAGAGGGCGAGGTAAATACAGAGAGTAGCACCTAAGCATGTATATTACCACATGTGATATAGACAGCTAGTGGAAACTCGCTTAGGACACAGGGAGCTCAAACCCGGGGCACTGTGACTACCTAGACGGGTGGGAAGGGGTGGGAGGTAAGAGGGAGGGGACATATGTGTACCTATGGCTGGTTCAAGTTGCTATATGGCAGACCCCACACAATATTGTAAAGCAATTATCCTCCAAGTAAAACAAGTAACCTTTTTAAAAAGAAGAATGCACTGAGCAATCCATATCCATTGATATGAATACAAATGAGGGGAAAATCTCTTTTTTGTGCTTAATTCATTTCATGTATATTTAGTGAGGGAGTGCCTGTTTTGCAGCAGACAAACTTAACGTTTGTGTCAGGTAAGCCCGTGCCACTCAGTGACTGTTCTATTTGAAGCAGCGCTTGCAGTTTCGTATTTCATATGCCTGCTTCAAGTCTCTTCCCCAGATACAGCCAAGAGCAACATGAAGTCTTTGAAGCAGAGTTTACAACCTTGTTTTTCTATTACTAATATAGCATGCTGTTCCCATCATAGGTCTTATTTGAATATTGACATGGTGACATTTTGGAATGTTTTCTCAGAGAGCCAGAAGTGAAAAGGAAGCAACAACAATGAAAAAAGCACAAACAGTTCAGAACGAGTAGGTTTCTTCCAGAAAAGTCTACAAAAAGGAATTCACTTTCTTCAGTGCTCTAAAAACCAAGTATTTGGCATTGTAAGACAGGTCTGGGTATTTTCTGGGAAAAAAAATGTATTGGGGAAAGCTGGAAGGAATGTCACTCTGTCTGTCACCCCCTTTTTAACTCTTTAATGGCTCCTCTCCATTTTTGGGGGGTAGACGAAACCTCTTTAGCACGACATAGGAAGCATTTACAATTTGTAGCTCTTCCTCCTTTCATACTCAGCTCAAGAATCTGAGAAAGCTTTCTGGGTATCACTGTCCTGGTAAAACTGTCTGGTCTTCTTTACCACTTACTTTATTATTCAGTAACATGTGTCATGCTGTATTTCAGTATTGATTCAGCATTTAGGCTCCAAAATCAAATTGTCTGGGATTGAAACTCAATTTCTGCACTTAATTGCCTAACAATCAGAAAATTTCTTGACATCTTTGAATATTTGAAATAAAGATCTTAAGAAATTTTTCTATTCTTATGCCATTTTTTAAAATCAGTAGAATGAATTAATAATAGCATCTTTCAAATGGGTTTATTATGAAGATTAAATGAAATAATAAAAATAAAGTGGCCAGCAGAGTACTTGACGTATAGATCTCAACAAATCTGATGCCTTATTATGATTAGACAATGAACTCAATTACTCTTATATATACATTTAGTGCCTGATGATGTTCTTATTTAATTCATTGATAAAAGCTTCAGAGTATAGGGTATCATTCATTATAGGCTATGTTAGGAAAACATTAAACAATAACAAAATAAAAGAAAACATTACAAGTTCACATCTTGGTTCTGCAAAATTGCAAATACACTTGTCTGATCATCAGGTATCTCTCCTTAAAAGCGTAATACAGAAACCTAGGATGTTTCTATCTTGTGGTCCCTTTGTCCACAACATATAGCCTCCAATATTTTTATGCCCATCTGTACTAAAATAGCAAAAGGAGAAAGAAGAGGGGAAAACACACTTTCTTCTTGATCACCTTGACCCAGAAATAAGATACCTCACTTCTGATGATATTCTACTGTAAAAACCATCCTTGGTCCCACAACATTATGTCGACTTTTAGGGGGCAATTAGCCATTTCTAAATAGGGCTTTAGTTCAGTTCAGTCATTCAGTCATGTCTGACTGAGCAACCACATGGACTGCAACATGCCAGGCTTCCCTGTTCATCACCAACTCTCAGAGCTTGCTCAAACTCATGTCCATTGAGTCAGTGATGCCATCAAACCATCTCATCCTGTCATTCACTTCTCCTCCTGCCTTCAATCTTTCCCAGCATCAGGGTCTTTTCAAATGAGTCAGTTCTTCACATCAGGTGGCCAACGTATTCTTCAGCTTCAGCATCAGTCCTTCCAGTGAATACTCAGGACTGATTTCCTATAGGACTGACTGGTTTGATCTTCTTGTAGTCCAAGGGACTCTCAAGAGTCTTTTCCAACACCACAGTATTTAATAATTTAATGGGTAAAATACGACAGGGAAGGCTGTCCCAGGGTAAAGAAAAGATGAGTAATAAATCAAGGAACATTTATGATTAGAAAAAACATTTCTCATTTCAACAGAATATAGGATACGTACTAGGAAGTCTAGGAGATGGGAGGTTGAACTCGTTCAGTACATATACTTCATTATGAATGTTTCCTTGGTATCAGACTCAGTCTGGTGGGGCTTCCCCAGTGGCTCAGCAGTAAAGAAATTGCCTGCAGTACAGGAGACATGGGTTCAGTCCCTGGGTTGGGAAGATCCCCTGCAGGAGGAAATAGCTACCCACTCCAGCATTCTTATCTGGAGAATCCCATGGACAGAAGAGCCTGAGGCTACAGTCCGTGGGGTTGCAAAGGGCTGGACAAGACTGAATGAATAAGCACACAGATACGTTCAGCCTGGGGCTCCATATTCCAAAGCCTGGCTTCCTGTCCTGCCTCCAACATCAGTGTGAAATTAGAAAGTGTGAAAATGCTTGAGCCAATTAGATAATAACTGATTGTGGTCATTCTAAGCAGGGCTGCCAGATCTTGTGAATAAAAATATAGGACATCCAATAAAATTTGAATTTTAGATTTAAAAGACCCTTATTTTAAAAATATAAGTAAGTCTCATAAAATATTTGGGACATTTTTATGCTAAAATATTTGTTGCTTATATAAAGTTAAAATTTAACCAGGCACGCTGTATGTTATCTCATAACTCTCAAGAAAGGACGAGAGCTTTTCTTTTCTTGTCTTCTTCGTAGACAAGAAAAGATAACTAAATTATTATTATTTTTTTGATTGGAATTATCTGTGCTTTAGATAAACGTTTTAGGATTTTTCCCTTTCCCACTCATATTTTCTCTTTCTTGTTCTACACCAAAAATCATCTTCTGCTAACAATCACTATGTCATGTTGCCTTGAACAGTAAGAGAGATGCACTATGAGAAATCATAGTTGGTCCTAAGGGGAATCAGTTATTTAAATGTTAAGACTGAAATTAAGGACTACAAATTCCATTGGCAGCTGTTTTCTGTAGTATCTCCCTTTTAAGACCTAGGGCTGAATACTCGTTACAAAGCTACAGTTCATTGGCTAGATCATCAACACAGCTGTTGTCCGTCAAGTACATCAATTTGTTAATGATGCCAAAAATATTTTCTGGGAAGCTTCTGGTTTTCTCTCAGACTAGGATGTACATCTAACACAAGCCATTTATTTTATAAACTAATAGCAAAAAAATGTTAGTATAGTAAGAGTGATAAAAGTAGCATCTTGAATGATCAGTTAGTATAAGATGGCCCCTTAGACAGTTATGGATTGTTTCATTCAATCTGAGTAAGATAAACTTTGTCAAACAGAGGTTAACTAATTTACCACAGTCTAAATAGCTAGAGAAAAGGAAAGTAATACCCATTTGAATGCAGAGTTCCAAAGAATAGCAAGGAGAGATAAGAAAGCCTTCTTGAGGGATCAAATAGAGGAAAACAATAGAATGGGAAAGACTAGAGATCTCTTCAAGAAAATTAGAGATAGCAATGGCATCGCTCACTCAATGAACGTGAGTCTAAGTGAACTCCGGGAGATGGTGATGGACAGGGAGGCCTGGCGTGCTGCGATTCATGATGCCACAAAGAGTCAGACAAGACTGCGCAACTGAACTGAAATGAACTGAACTAAAGGGAACATTTCATGCAAAGATGGGCTCCCATATAGGGCAGAAAATGTATGGACTTAACAAAAGCAGAAGATATTAAGAAGAGGTAGCAAGAATACACAGAAGAACTGTGCAAAAAAGATCTTCACGACCCCGATAATCACGATGGTGCACTCACTCACCTAGAGCCAGACATTCTGGAATATGTGAAGTCAAGTGGGCCTTAGGAAGTATCACTATGAACTAAGCTGGTGGAGGTGATGGAATCCCAGTTGAGCTATTTCAAATCCTGGAAGATGATGCTGTGAAAGTGCTGCACTCTACATGCCAGCAAATTTGGAAAACTCAGCAGTGGCCACAGGACTGGAAAAGGTCAGTTTTCATTCCAATCTCAAAGAAAGACAATGCCAAAGAATGCTCAAACTACTGCACAATTGCACTCATGTCACATACTAATAAAGTGATGCTTAAAATTCTCCAAGCCAGGCTTCAGCAATACGTGAACAGTGAACTTCCAGATGTTCAAGCTGGTTTTAGAAAAGGTAGAGGAACCAGAGATCAAATTGCCATCATCCACTGGATCATCAAAAAAGCAAGAGAGTTTCAGAAAAACATCTATTTCTGCTTTATTGACTATGCCAAAGCCTTTGACTGTGTGGATCACAATCAACTGTGAAAAATTCTGAAAGAGATGAGAATACCAGATCACTTGACCTGCCTCTTGAGAAACCTGTATGCAGATCAGGAAGCAACAGTTAGAACTGGACGTGGAACAACAGGCTGGTTCCAAATAAGAAAAGGAATACATCAGGCTGTATATTGTCACCTTGCTTATTTAACTTATATGCAGAGTACATCATGAGAAACACTGGGCTGGAAAAAGCACAAGCTGGAATCAAGATTGCTGGGAGAAATATCAATAACTTCAGATATGCAAATGACATCACCCTTATGGCAGAAAGTGAAGTAGAACTAAAGAGCCTCTTGATGATAGTGAAAGGAGAAAAAGCAAGAGAGTTTCAGAAAAACATCTATTTCTGCTTTATTGACTATGCCAAAGCCTTTGACTGTGTGGATCACAATCAACTGTGAAAAATTCTGAAAGAGATGAGAATACCAGATCACTTGACCTGCCTCTTGAGAAACCTGTATGCAGATCAGGAAGCAACAGTTAGAACTGGACGTGGAACAACAGGCTGGTTCCAAATAAGAAAAGGAATACATCAGGCTGTATATTGTCACCTTGCTTATTTAACTTATATGCAGAGTACATCATGAGAAACACTGGGCTGGAAAAAGCACAAGCTGGAATCAAGATTGCTGGGAGAAATATCAATAACTTCAGATATGCAAATGACATCACCCTTATGGCAGAAAGCAAAGAGGAACTAAAGGATCTCTTGATGAAAGTGAAAGAGAAAAGTGAAAAAGCTGGTTCAAAGCTCAACATTCAGAAAACTAAGATCATGACATCCAGTCCCATCACATCCCAGCAAATAGATGGGAAAACAATGGAAACAGTGTCAGACTTTATTTTCTTGAGCTACAAAATCACTGCAGATGGTGATAGCAGCCATGAAATTAAAAGGTGCTTGCTCCTTGGAAGAAAAGCTATGACAAACTAGACAGCAGATTAAAAAGCATAGACATTACTTTGCTGACAAAGATCTGTATAGTCAAAGCTGATTTTTCCAGTAGTCATGTGTGGATGTGAGAGTTGGACCGTGAAGAAAGTTGAGCACTGAAGAATTGATGCTTTTGAACTGTGGTGTTGGAGAAGACTCTTGAGAGTCCCTTGGACTGCAAGGAGATCAAACCAGTCATCCTGAAGGAAATCAGTCCTGAATATTCATTGGAAAGACTGATGCTGAAGCTGAAGCTCCAATACTTTGGCCACCCGATGGTAAGAACTGACTCACTGGGAAAGAACCTGATACTACAAAAGATCAAAGGCAGGAGGAGAAGTGGATGACAGAGAATGAGAGAGCTGGATGGCATAACCAACCCAATGGACATAAGTTTGAGGAAGCTTCAGGAGTTGGTGATGAACAGGGAAGCCTGGCATGCTGCAGTCCATGGAGTCACAAAGAGTTGGACAAGACTGAGCAACTGAACCAAACTGAACTGAAATAGCTAGTAAATAAAATATCCAAGGCCAGGGGTTAAGGATTGATGTTTGATGGCAGGTAGAAGTTGGCTGTATCAGTGAAAACTACCTGCTACTGGGACAATGACTAAACATCAACTCTCCCATACTGAAGCATAATTTTGGAGCGAAACGACTGACTCAACTTAAAATATTACCTTGTCACTTCTTAACTGGTACTTAGCATAGTGTGTTAAACCTTCCTATATTTTCTATTCTTAGTTTTACCTATAAAAAGAATTTGATAGCTACTTTATAAAGCTATAGTTTGAAAAAGTTATTTTTATGCAAAGAAACGAATATAACATGGGCTGTCAGTAACTGGTAATTGATATAGCAATTATATTATATTCACTTTCATCCAAACTGGTCTGCACAGAATTTACTAACCTTATAGAAAGATCCTGATGTTAACATATAGATGAAATAGACAAAACAACTCTGTACAATTTCTCTCTTACTCTTCTACTGGTGTGATTGACTGTATGTGTGTTTTAAACAAATGATCCATTTAGAGCAACAGACATCACTGTGAAAATTAAGAAGCAAGGCAAACAGAAAGCTAAGTACTTTCAAAGCCTGTTGTTCAAAAGCACCGTCGTATCCTGTAATTTTGTTTTCTAATGGAATAGCTATATCTATTTCCCTCATAATAATTTAGGTACTTCTTTTACTACCAAATAAAGCAACAATGGCATTTTTTATGGAAAATATGTGAATGTTGCTTTGAAAAGAGAATAGTGAATGCTTTGATTACTTGGTGTCTCCTAGTTGTTCTGGGAACACACCATGTATACACTCCTCTGTGTTCCTTTGCTCTGCTGTTCTTCTTGGCTCTCCCTTTTCCCACTTATCTATACTTTATTCTGGTTCCTGCTTTGGTTCCAGGTCTAAAGAGGTCTAAAGAAAAAAATGCTGACTATCTCTGAGTGCTCAAACTTTTCTGACCAATCCCCATTCCAAATTCATGTCAGACTTAGAATCTTTCCAATGATTCATATTAGCATCACAGTATTTTGTAAAACTTATATATATAAAGCTGACTGGTGGAAAAAGCATGGGGTTTTGAGTTTGATTCCATTTTCCTACTTCTAGGGAATTAAACACAGCCCTGTTTATCTTCCGCACAATAATTTCAGTGTTACTACCTGAGAAATTTAATGAATGCTTGCTCAGTTAATGATTATTGTAACTAGATTACTAGTATGGATCATGGAAAAAGCAAGAGAGTTCCAGAAAAACATCTATTTCTGTTTTATTGACTATGCCAAAGCCTTTGACTGTGTGGATCACAGTAAACTGTGGAAAATTCTGAGAGAGATGGGAATGCCAGACCACCTGACCTGCCTCTTGAGAAATCTGTATGCAGGTCAGGAAGCAACAGTTAAAATTGGACATGGAATAACAGACTGGTTCCAAATAAGAAAAGGAGTATGTCAAGGCTGTATACTGTCACCATGCTTATTTAACTTTTATGCAGAGTACATCATGAGAAACGCTGTAATGGAAGAAACACAAGCTGGAATCAAGATTGCTGGGAGAAATATCAATAACCTCAGATATGCAGATAACACCACCCTTATGGCAGAAAGTGAAGAGGAACTCAAAAGTCTCTTGATGAAAGTGAAAGAAGAGAGTGAAAAAGTTGGCCTAAAGCTCAACATTCAGAAAACTAAGATCATGGCATCCGGTCCCATCATTTCATGGGAAATAGATGGGGAAACAGTGGAAATAGTGTTAGACTTTACTTTTTAGGGCTGCAAAATAACTAACAAGGTCTCATTTATTTTACTACTTAACAGAGAAAACACATATACTCAGAGAAATGACTGATTAAAGAAGAAACATGTTTCTGAAAATAGCTTGAGATGATATATGCCTAATATATTTTGTTTCCTATTAATGTATATGGCTGAAAATGGAAATTCCTTAAGACCTGGTAATCATCTTCATTTCTACACTTAGTTTCAGGTTACTTATTGAATGGGTTTCATGGACATTTGGACATCTCAGAGACATGTAAAGTGCCTCTCCCCTTGTCGAGTGAAATAGGTATTAAAGTGAGAGGGAGCTCTTCATATGTCTACGTTAAGCAAAGCATGGGATTAAATTGTTTTAAAGAACTCTAGAGTTGCTGTATTTGTTACAGACAGGCAAACCAAGGGGAGAAGTTGTGGTTTCTGGAAGGTAAATAAAATTGATTGTGGGAGTGGATTCCTGGATCAGAGTCACATGACTAGATGTTCTGTTGAATGATCCAGGACACAAAAAGAATGTGGAGGAGAAATGCACACTGGTAATGACAAGAGATGGGAACATACAGTCCAAAGTGTGCTTCACACTGTTCCCTGAACTTCTCTTGTGGGCGTTTAATTCTTTTATTATTGTTTTTTATGTTAGCATTTCCCTCTCCCCTATTTTTCTCTTATTTTCTCTTGTGTCTGTAATACATGTCTCCATATTCAAAAGCAGAGATATTACTTTGCCGACTAAGGTCCGTCTGGTCAAGGCTATGGTTTTTCCTGTGGTCATGTATGGATGTGAGAGTTGGACTGTGAAGAAGGCTGAGCGCTGAAGAATTGATGCTTTTGAACTGTGGTGTTGAAGAAGACTCTTGAGAGTCCCTTGGACTGCAAGGAGATCCAACCAGTCCATTCTGAAGGAGATCAGCCCTGGGATTTCTTTGGAAGGAATGATGCTAAAGCTGGAACTTCAGTACTTTGGCCACCTCATGCAAATAGTTGACTCATTGGAAAAGACTTTGATGCTGGGAGGGATTGGGGGCAGGAGGAGAAGGGGACGACTGAGGATGAGATGGCTGGATGGCATCACGGACTCAATAGACGTGAGTCTGAGTGAACTCCGGGAGCTGGTGATGGACAGGGAGGCCTGGCGTGCTGCGATTCATGGGGTCACAAAGAGACACGAGTGATCGACTGAACTGAACTGATATGGCATTTACTTCCCATTTTTACCATAACCATGCTACGCACATGCCCATGGGAGCTCATGTATCCCTTTTGGGGATTGAATAGGATCCTGCATAAGCTCCTGATTCAATGGGCCCAGCATTCCAAAAACTGAACATCTGAAACTCTACTTGTGACTCATTCAACAAATCTTAGTCAGCTGACTCTGCTGCTGGATATTAAAAGCGGCCATCATGAATAGGCTATTGTTGATATTTTTTCAGGGACAGAACTCCTGGAGCACATGGAAGATTGTATTTTCAAAGATGACCATCCCATGCATCTGTTTTACAATGTGACATTGATAGACCTCCAAGAAGGGGCTGGTTTATGCCCTCCTCTGATCGTTTGAAACTGAATGAACCATTGTAAGTGCCTCAGCCAATACTGCATACCAAAAGTGACATTGTATATTCCTTTCCTGTCTCTTTCTTTGGATGTGCACCTCCAGAACATTAGATCAACTTGTAAAAATCCAACTACCATCAAGCTACATCTAGACAGAATGTGTGAAGAATCCACAAAAACAGATGCCCAAGGAGTCCCAGCTGTTTTTGGTGTTCAGTCGCTCAATCATGTCCAACTCTGTGCTAGTCTCCAATCCTTCCCAGTGAGCATGGGTGCTTAATCATGTCTGACTCTTTGTGACCCCGTGGACTGTAGCCTGCCAAGCTCCTCTGTCCATGGGTTTTCCCCAGCAAGAATACTAGAGCAGATTGCCATTCCTCCTCCAAGGAATCTTCTCAACCCAGAGATTGAACTTATATCTCCAGCATCTGTTGCATTGCAGGCATATTCTTTACCTGCTGAGCCACCTGGGAAGCCAGTTCTTCCCAGATAAGGTATCAAAACATGTGAGTAAGAAGTCCTTGGTCTGATCTCAGCTCTGGCCACTGTTCATTGCACACTCATACAGACTCCAAGTCAGAAGACCCATATGAGCTGCTTCTGGATTCCAGACCCACGAACCTGTGAGAGATAATAAACATGAGTATTGTTTTAAACTGCTAAGTTTTAGGACAATCTGTTGTGGAGTCATAGTAACAGCAGGACAATTGGTAAAAAAAACTTTCTTCAGCTGGTTTGGTCCAAACAGATGAGCCATGTCTTAGAACATTCCATCCCTCAGCTGAAGTGACCACTGTGAGGTATCCGTTGCTTCCTGGGTTTGTGGCAGAGAAAGAGATCTAAGGCCATTCTGTCCTGAAAAACTCATGGTTCTGGAAGAATAAAATACACTTTCTTCTTAAGAGCTTTTCCAGTAATTAAAGTTTTATTTCCACATCCTTTTTAGTAAGCATAAAAATACATTCCAAATCACTCTTTCCCTCAAAGTGGGAAAAGGAGCGGGAAGGCAGAGGCCATATATCTCCAAATAAATGTAATTACTGGCTCTGCATTTACCAAGTTCACACACCTATACTGCGGTGGGCACAGGATGGTGCAGGGAAATTTTCACATCTGGATTGCATCAAATCATATTGATTGCAGCTTGCAGACTGCAATTCCTTGCCAGTTTTCTTGTTATTAATCCCTTGGTACCATAAAAGAAAAAAAATATGGTTCTAAACTCTTTATAAACTGGAATTGGGCAAGAGCCATAGTGCACGATAGGCAACCCAGACACGCTGCATGTTAACAGAGCTCCCCCCTCGCTACCATAAGGTGAAAAAACAAAACAAACAAATGTAACAAATGTAAACAAAACGTGCAAATCCTAAAGGGACTGAGTGCAAGAAGCCCCACACAGACCACCTGTGGAAAAGGTGTTGAATGCTCACTGGTGCATTTGGAACTGTCTCAGAGAGGATGGTTTCTCAAGGTTTTGGTCTGGCAGAGTGGACCCAGTAATGTTGCTAGGTGACTGTCAGACCTAGAAGCAAGGGAAAGAATTGAGGATGGTTCATAGGGGCAAATTCTTTTTCCATGTGTATTACCCGGCCGGTGAAGAGAGTCAGAAAAAGCTGGGGGGTGGGGGTGGGGTGGGATTCATGATTCTCAAACACAATTTGGGCTTTTACACCAAGAGTTGGCAGGCAGATTCTTTACCATTAGTGCCACCTGGGAAGCCCAGAGTTGGCATGAACTTTACAAAGGATGGAATTACAAGGATGGGATTGAAAACTAAGTTCTTTCTAACTCTTGGCTCCAGTGAATAAGCACCTCTGATTTATGGTTAATGGTTATGAGCCTTTAAAATACCTTTCACTCTAAACTATTTTTGACCTATATGACTAAGTTTTTTTTAATTGATATGTCTTTAATTAACAATAATCTTTTGATGTTCCAGACCACCTGCATTTTTTAACATTTTATTTTTGATCGGAGGATAATTGGTTTATAATATTGTGTTGGTTTCTGCCATACATCAACATGAATCAGCCATAGGAGTATATGTGTCTCCTCCCTCTTGAATCTCTCCCACTTCCCACCCCATCCCACCCCTCTAGGTTGTCACAGAACCCCAGTCTGAGTCAGACAACAAATTCTCACTGGCTATTCATTTTACATATGGAAGGGTATATGTTTCCAGGCTACTCTTTCCGTTCGCCCCACCTTCTCCTTCCCCGAGCTGTATCCACCACTCTTTTTTCTATATCTGCATCTCCATGGCTGCCCTGCAAATAGGTTCATCAGTACCATATTTCTAGAGTCCGCACATATGCTTTAGTACGTGATATTTGTTTTTCTCTTTCGTTCACTCTGTATAATAGGCTCTAAATTCATCCACCTCTGCACTGACTCAAATATGTTCCTTCTAATGACTAATAGTCCACTGTATATGTGTACCACAGCCTCTTTATCCATTCATCTGTCAGTGGACTTCTAGGTTGCTTCAGTGCCCTGGCTATTGCAAAAAGTGCGGGAATGAACAGGGGGGTACATATGTCTCTTTAATTATGGTTTCTCAGGGTATATGCCCAGTAGTGGGGTTGTTGGGTCGTGTTTGTATTCCTAGCTTTTTTCTGAAATCTCCATACCATCCTCCATAGTGACTGGATCAATTTACATTCCCACCAACAGTGAAAGCAGATTCCCTTTTCTCCACACACTCTCCAGAATTTATTGTTTGTAAATTTTGTAATGGTGGCCGTTCTGACTGATGACCAAGTATTTCTGAACAAGTTAGTACCTGATGCTCTGTATTAGGTTATTCAGTGTTATGTTTTATTCTTCTTAATTTAGAGACACAGTCAAGAGAATTAATCCTGGGCTTAAACTCAGATCCATCACACTCCTTGACTTGGACAGGCTTCTGAATTTCTCTGTGCCTCAGTTTCCCTACGTTATTAAACCTGGGGTAATGTGTGACTGCCCCAGAGTATTTTGTGAGGAATAAGTATAGTGAAACATGTAAAGGTCTTAGAGCATTTGCCTGGAATCCTTTCATTTTTAAAATGCTGTCATGAATGCAAGTCTCTACTTATTTTATTTTGCTTTATAACATATTCAGAACAAAGAGAGAGGTGATCTTCTGATAAATTAAGAACGCTTCCTATATATCTTAACCCAAGTTTAAAGAGTACAACTTTCAAAAAGCTATCAATGTTGAACAAATGTTCTTATTTTTATTTAAATTTCATTTTAATTTTACATTGGAGTATGGTTTATTTACAATGTTGCATTAGTTTCAGGTGTACAACAAAGTGATTCAGCTATACATGCGCATATATCCACTGCTTTTCAGATTTTTTCCCATATACTTTATTATAGAATATTGAGTAGAGTTCCCTGTGCCACACAGTAGATCCTGGCTGGTTATCTCTTTTTCATATAGTAGTGTGCATATGTTAATCCCAAGCTCCTAATTTATCCCTCCCAGAACAAAGCTTTCTTGAGGATCCCCATCTGCCGCATATGCCTCTTTTCTTACCTAGGGAGATACAAATATTAATAGAATAACCATCCTCTGTTTTAGGCATTACATTTTGCAACCTAGGTAAATAACAAAGGACAAAAAAAATAGTTTCTAGAAATATTAACTTATTTCCAACCTGAGAATATCTTTTTTTTTTTTTAAGTCTGCTAAGAAATAAAATTAGACCTAGGTCAGAGATGGACTCATAAGCTGTACCAGACCTAGTTGGATGTCCATATTTAAATAGGACATTTCTTCAAAGAAAGAATTTTAATGCCATGCCATATAAGCCTATGGGTGTGCCTGTTGCTCTCATTTATAAACAATTATCTAAACATGATGGAAATTCTTTTGTTGAATCTCAGGTATAACAAACTCCATCTAATTTAAAATGTCCAATAATGTGACAGAACAACCCAGTTTGCCCAGATCTGTTCCAGGTTTAGCTGGAAAATTTATATCGCAGGAAATCCCTCAAGTTCAGGCAAACTGGGAAGGTCAGTCATTCTGTGACAGAGACCAGCAGCACTCCTATTACCCAGGAACTTGATAGTAATGGGAGATCCTGGCCTCACCTCAAACCTACTGAATCAGAAACTGTATTTAATAAGATCTGCAGGTTGATTCATATGCACCTTAAAGTTTGAAATCTAGAAACAAGAGTTGTGAATCTATATCACCGAAATCTAAAATACCTGAAGCATTTTAGAAAATGTTTTCAAATATCTCTATTTCCCCTTCTCTTTACTCCAACATCAGCGTGAATCAATTTATGGGCAGATCTTCATATGTGACCCATTGTTCATTATACTTATTCTTTGGACACAAAATATCAATTGAGTATCAGCTGTTTAATCTCCACTAACTTTTTGCGTGTGTGTGTTTTCTAATTAAATTCACTTTCTGTCAATTTATATACTTAGGTCTCTGTAGTTATAATCCAACTCTCTAACATACAATAATCCAATTTCTTTATTAAAGAACTAGCTAATCAACAAAACTTCAGTTATTTTCTTCTTTATCTGATAACTTGAGGCTTAAAAACTATATCATTAAACTTGTGTGAACAAGTTTAATGATA
>SJYC01016929.1:0-20278 GCA_006408675.1 Madoqua kirkii
TGCGTGTGTGTGTTTTCTAATTAAATTCACTTTCTGTCAATTTATATACTTAGGTCTCTGTAGTTATAATCCAACTCTCTAACATACAATAATCCAATTTCTTTATTAAAGAACTAGCTAATCAACAAAACTTCAGTTATTTTCTTCTTTATCTGATAACTTGAGGCTTAAAAACTATATCATTAAACTTGTTCACACAAATAGATGAAATATTTTTTCTAGCTTGTTTCTTCTTTCTTCTTTGGGCATGGTAACATCTTTTATTTTCAATTTTATGCACATGATTATCTTTAATTTTGGTAAATCTTCATAAAACAAGTAGTCAAAATGACAAATTAAACATTTCATGACAATAAAAGGTCTGTGCAGGTCCTCCCAGCTCTATATGTCTTTCCTCTTTTAGAAGACAATATCTATTACACAGAATAGTAGAAATTTTAATTTTTCATGTTTTGGTTTTTGTCCTCTGTAAAATTCCTTCTTCCAAAAAATTCTTTTCAGCATTGTGGGCTTTCCACTTCTGCTCTCAGATCCATGGAATACTCTTCTGAATCTCCAGAGTTTGTTTAAGTTGGCATAAAATACTAGAAAAATTCCATTAAGACTCCCTGTGGCCACCATCCAGAAACAAAGCCCAGATTCACTACTGGCCCATTACCTGAAACCTTGACTCTTAAGTGGAACTGCAGGGTCGACTTCAGCTCAGGAATGCTAGTATGTCTTTGTGCAGCAGTTAGGTTTCCCTTCATTCCCGTTCCAGTTTAACTAAGGTTCTGTACAGTACAAATTTGTTACACAGAATACTTGCATTTCTTTTCAAGGAAAATAGTATTGTCAACATAATACAAGATTCAAATCCAGACAGACCTGAGTCTGCCTTTACTCTGTCAGTAAGAATTGAATAACTTATAAAAAAATTAAAAAAGTTCTATGAGCCTCACCTCATTTATAAAATGAATAATAATAAATATCTTGCAGAGTTATTATGCAAGTTAAATGAATATATATATGAAAAGGGGTTTCCCAGGTGGCTCAGTGGTAAAGAATCTGCCTGCCAATGCAGGAGATGCAAGAGATGTGGGTTCGAGCCCTGGGCCAGGAAGATCCCCTGGAGTAGGAAGTGGAAACCCACTCCAATACTCTTGCCTGGAAATCCCATGGACAGAAGAGCCTGGCAGGCTACAGTCCATGGAGCCACGAATCGGACACGACTGAGTGATCAAACAATAATATGAAAAGCACAGAGCACGATGCTTCAGTTTATGTGACTTTCCTCCTCCTCCATGTCTCCATGGTGGATCTCCATGGTATTTGTAAAATGATAGTACTTGCAGTCCTGAAAATAAAAATAAAATACATCTATAACTCTCCACATATGGCTAGACATATGTATTTAAACATGTTCATGTGTTTTCCACCACTATAATTTATTTGCTCAATCTTTTCCTAGTCTTCTGCCCGAAGTATTAAATGTCTGTGGGGAAGGGAAATGAAACAACACATGCTATGATTGTCCCAGGCCAATTCCTTATTTTTTACACCGATTATGTAAAGATGGCATTGTTTTCATGAAATATTTATGAGTGTACACGAAAGCTCACACCAGAGCCTGATCTACATTCTTTTCATGCATAGCATGTGATGAGTTTCCCCTTGATACCATTTAAGACAAAAGATTCCAACTTTTGCAAACATTTAAATATGTATTCTATCCTCCTTATATAGAGAACAGCAAAATAAAAGGGTTTTGAGCCAGAATACCTGCCCTTTATAACTGTTTAATCTGTAGATGTAATTTAATCTTTATCAACTTTAGTTTTCTCCTATGTACAATAACGATAATGATCAATTATTATTATCATAATTAGCAATAATGACAATTGCCATGAATATTTATTAAAAGCTTCCTATGCCCTAACCCACATATACTTATAGTCTGATTTAATATACGCAGTGATGAGGTTGGCGTTAGTTTTAGATCTACTTTGCCGATGATAAACTGAGGCTCAGAGAGAGATTACATGGCATGGCTTAGGTAGGCATCAGAGCTTGTGTTCATAATCTAGGCTTCTAGACATTCCAATCTACTGCTGCTGCTGCTGCTAAGTCACCAGTCATGTCCAACTCTGTGTGACCCCATAGACGGCAGCCCACCAGGCTCCGCCATCCCTGGGATTCTCCAGGCAAGAACACTGGAGTGGGTTGCCGTTTCCTTCTCCAGTGCATGAAAGTGAAACTGCTCGCCACCAAATAAGTGCAATAATTTCATATGCTTCTCAGGACTATCATTAGGAGCCAATGAGTTAATGTAGAAAAAATAATACTTTCTTTACTCTAACTTTACTCTTTCTTTACTAACTTAGAGTGAAGTCCAGAGTAAAGTTAGTAAAGTCTAACTTTACTCTAACTTTACTCTTTCTTTACTAACTAAGGGTTGGTTATTATTAATTTAATTAAAGGACTCTGACCTCTGAAATTGGGCTTCCCTGGTGACTCAGTGGTAAAGATCCCTCCTGCTTATGCAGAAGTGGGCTCAATCCCTGGGTTGAAAAGATACCTTGGAGAAGGAAATGGCAACCCACTCCACTATTATTGCCTGGAAAACCCCATGGACACAGAGTCTAGCAGGCTATAGTCCATGGGGTCACAGAGTCAGACACAACTTAGTGACTGGACAACAACATTGACCTCTGAAGCTAGAGCTACATTAGTACCAGGGAAAATCCAAGTACTTAGTACCAAGAGAAAACTCTGCAAATCCATCTTTCCAGCTTCTTAAATAATTGGATATTTCAGACATGCTCATTCTCTAGCCAAGGATGATTTCCCCAAATTTTCTTCATCATAGACTGATTTCATTTCCTTTGTTAAGAAAAAAATGGTAGATACAGATTTCTGTCTTTCATTTGCAACTATGGACAGTTGTATTAGTTTTTTACGGCTGCTGCAACAAACTAACACAAATTTGAACTCTTGCCTGGGAAATCCCATGGACAGAAGAGCCTGGCAGGCTACAGTCCATGGAGCCACGAATCGGACACGACTGAGTGATCAAACAATAATATGAAAAGCACAGAGCACGATGCTTCAGTTTATGTGACTTTCCTCCTCCTCCATGTCTTAATGGTGGATCTCCATGGTATTTGTAAAATGATAGTACTTGCAGTCCTGAAAATAAAAATAAAATACATCTATAACTCTCCACATATGGCTAGACATATGTATTTAAACATGTTCATGTGTTTTCCACCACTATAATTTATTTGCTCAATCTTTTCCTAGTCTTCTGCCCGAAGTATTAAATGTCTGTGGGGAAGGGAAATGAAACAACACATGCTATGATTGTCCCAGGCCAATTCCTTATTTTTTACACCGATTACGTAAAGATGGCATTGTTTTCATGAAATATTTATGAGTGTACACGAAAGCTCACACCAGAGCCTGATCTACATTCTTTTCATGCATAGCATGTGATGAGTTTCCCCTTGATACCATTTAAGACAAAAGATTCCAACTTTTGCAAACATTTAAATATGTATTCTATCCTCCTTATATAGAGAACAGCAAAATAAAAGGGTTTTGAGCCAGAATACCTGCCCTTTATAACTGTTTAATCTGTAGATGTAATTTAATCTTTATCAACTTTAGTTTTCTCCTATGTACAATAACGATAATGATCAATTATTATTATCATAATTAGCAATAATGACAATTGCCATGAATATTTATTAAAAGCTTCCTATGCCCTAACCCACATATACTTATAGTCTGATTTAATATACGCAGTGATGAGGTTGGCGTTAGTTTTAGATCTACTTTGCCGATGATAAACTGAGGCTCAGAGAGAGATTACATGGCATGGCTTAGGTAGGCATCAGAGCTTGTGTTCATAATCTAGGCTTCTAGACATTCCAATCTACTGCTGCTGCTGCTGCTAAGTCACCAGTCATGTCCAACTCTGTGTGACCCCATAGACGGCAGCCCACCAGGCTCCGCCATCCCTGGGATTCTCCAGGCAAGAACACTGGAGTGGGTTGCCGTTTCCTTCTCCAGTGCATGAAAGTGAAACTGCTCGCCACCAAATAAGTGCAATAATTTCATATGCTTCTCAGGACTATCATTAGGAGCCAATGAGTTAATGTAGAAAAAATAATACTTTCTTTACTCTAACTTTACTCTTTCTTTACTAACTTAGAGTGAAGTCCAAGTAAAGTTAGTAAAGTCTAACTTTACTCTAACTTTACTCTTTCTTTACTAACTAAGGGTTGGTTATTATTAATTTAATTAAAGGACTCTGACCTCTGAAATTGGGCTTCCCTGGTGACTCAGTGGTAAAGATCCCT
This sequence comes from Madoqua kirkii, assembly GCA_006408675.1. NCBI lineage: Eukaryota > Metazoa > Chordata > Mammalia > Artiodactyla > Bovidae > Madoqua > Madoqua kirkii. The sequence continues at coordinate 4,344 of SJYC01016929.1, forward strand.
CCTGCTTATGCAGAAGTGGGCTCAATCCCTGGGTTGAAAAGATACCTTGGAGAAGGAAATGGCAACCCACTCCACTATTATTGCCTGGAAAACCCCATGGACACAGAGTCTAGCAGGCTATAGTCCATGGGGTCACAGAGTCAGACACAACTTAGTGACTGGACAACAACATTGACCTCTGAAGCTAGAGCTACATTAGTACCAGGGAAAATCCAAGTACTTAGTACCAAGAGAAAACTCTGCAAATCCATCTTTCCAGCTTCTTAAATAATTGGATATTTCAGACATGCTCATTCTCTAGCCAAGGATGATTTCCCCAAATTTTCTTCATCATAGACTGATTTCATTTCCTTTGTTAAGAAAAAAATGGTAGATACAGATTTCTGTCTTTCATTTGCAACTATGGACAGTTGTATTAGTTTTTTACGGCTGCTGCAACAAACTAACACAAATTTGTAGCTTAACACAAACAGAAAATTTTCTTACAAAACAAATACTTTTACTATTGCATCCAGTAATACCATCCCTTGGTATTTACCCACATGAATTAAAAATGTATATACACCCCAAAACCCTCCAGAAGATGTTTATAGCTGCTGTATTCATAATTGCCAAAAACTTGAAAGCAACCAAAATGTTCTTCAATAGGTGAATGGATAAACAAACTGTGGGATATTCAGGCAATGGAATATAGTTCAGCACTGAAAAAAAAGGCCACCAACCCATGAAAAGACATGGGGGAATGTAAATGCATGTTGTTATTGTTGTTCCTCAGACCCTAAGTCATGTCAGACTTTGTTGTGACCCCATGAACAGTAGCCTGCCAGAGTCCTCTGTCCATGGTATTTCCCAGACAAGAATACTGGAATGGGTTGCCATTTCCTTTTCCAGATCTTTCTGACCCAAGGATCAAACCCATGTCTCCTTCTTTGGCAGGTGGATTCTTTACCGCTGAGCCACCTGGGAAGCCAGAAAATGCATATTACTAAGTGAAAAAAGCCAATCTGCAAAGGCTACATTCTTGTAACCATTAATTTTATGTGTCAACTTGTTTGAGCCCAAAAGAACCCAGACATTTGTTTAAACCATATTCTGGTGTCTCTGTGAGGATATTTTTGGATGAAATTAACATTTAGTGGATAGATTTAGAAAAGGAGATTTCCCTGCAGAGTGTGGGTGGGCCTTATCTAATCAGCTGAAGGTATGAATAGAACACAAAGGCTGACTCTCCCTTGACTACGAAAGAATTCTTTCTGTCTGATGGCTTTTGAACATGGACTTTGGCCATTTCCCTACTTGAGATTCAAAGTGATAATATTAACTCTTCCTGGATCTTGAGCCTGCCAGCCTTTGGACTAGAACTGAACCATTATATCTCCTGGGTCTTCAGCTTACTTGCTCACCTTACAGTTCTTGGGATTTTTCAGCTTCTATAATCATGTGAGCCAATTATTATCATAAATCTCTTTCTCTCTCTTATGCACACCCCCCCCACACACTATTGATTTTGTTTCTCTGGAGAACCCTGGTGAAATAATATTATATATTCTAATTATATGACACTTCAGGAAAGATGTAACTATCGAGACAGTTAGAAGATTAGTAGGGATTTCCCTGGAGGTTCAAGGGCTAAGACTTTGCATTCCCCATGCAGGGGAACCAGGTTAAATCCCTGGTCAGGGAACTAGATCCCACATGCCACAACTAAGAGTTCACATGATAAGTATCTAAGGATCCCACGTGCCTCACCTAAGACTTGTTTCAGCCAAATAAATAAAAATAAATAAGTATTAAAAGAAAAGATTGGTAGTTTCCAAGGGTCATAAGCAAAGGAGTAATGGAAAAAGGAGTGCAGAGAATCTTTAGAGCAAACAAAGTACTCTGCATACTATTCCTACACTGGCGGATTCAATATATATATTATTAAACACCGTCAAAACCCATAGAAAGTACAACACGGAGACTGAAACTTAATGTAAACTATGGTAATGGGTGATAATAATGTGTCAGCATAGGTTCACTGACTCTCGCAAATAATCTATCACTCTGTGCAAGATGTAGATAATAGGCAAGGTATGAGTGTGTGGGGCAAGAAATATATGGGAACTCTATTTTCTGCTTATTTTGCTGTGAACCTAAAACTTCTTTAAAAAATAAAGTCTATTAAAACAAAGAAAAAAACAGGTAGAAATTTATACTCTTACAGTTCTGGAGGCCAGAAGTCTGAAATCAAGTTTGTCAGTAAGACTGCCTTCCAACTGGTGATTCTAGGGGAGAATCTGCCTCTTCCAAATTCCGTAGCTGTGGACCTCCCTTGCCTAACAACCACGTCACTCCAACTTAAATGACATCCATGGCTCCTCTGACTCCTCTTCCTTTTCCTCTGTGTGTTTCTTATAAGGATATTTGCTATTTATTTAGAGCCCACCTGGACACACAAGGATGAGCCCTAAAACTCAAAATACTTAATTTGGTTACACCTGGCAAGATCTCTTTAAAAATATATACATAATGTACAATTCACAGGTTCCAGGGGTTCAGGCATGGAAATACATTTTGGAGACCACTATTCAGATGTCTACCACGGTCAGTTACTCAGTCCTAGAAAATAAGACCTCAAGGTAAGTCGACTCAGTGACTTCTAGGAAAAGTTTTCTCCTTTATTTCTCCTCTGTTTATTAAAAGGGAAGCAGAAACAGAAATAACTTCCTTTTATACTATTCTGCACAGTTGTAAGAAGAAAAGTTGCAAGGAGCAGCAGCCACTGCCATCTGGGGTCCAAGAGGTGACAAGGCTGAACACTTGGCTGTTGCCAAAATGAACTTAAAACCATCTATCTCCTGAATCTTATTCCATCTGAGGTTATAAATGTCTCTATGGTTTAAATGGATGATAACTAAATTTTGTTGCTTGAACCTCTGTGCATCCTAACCATTAAAATAGTGAAGTAGATATAAGGAAAAAGAGAACATATGTCATGTTCAATAGTTTATGGGTTTAGAATGGAGTAAGCAACTACCTCAACTATCAAGCTGGCTGAAGAGAGAGTACTTTGGAGAGTAGTAATTTATCCTATTTCTAAGGATTAATATGATTCTGTGTTCTTGGGGGTTATTCAAAGAACACAGTTAGAAAAGATCATATTTATCCTTAGGAATAGGATGTGGAGAGAAAAAGCCTAGCCTAGTTAGGAGCAAGAAGAATTGGAACCAACGTCTAGATTGTAAATTTCATGAAGTCAATTAAGACTGAATTGAGATGAATGTACAAATAAATTATATAAGAAATACAGTATCTACTTGTCTTGCTTCTAAACCTCACAGCTCACATGGGAAGTCTTTGAGATCTTGCTGGATATTGCAGTAAAGAGTCAGCACATTGAAAAGCTCAGGCTTTTATTTGTAGCAACATGTGAAAACGATTGTGAAGGGGACATAGCCTGATATAGTACTGCATAATTGGAGCTGGATTTGGCACAAATCTCATGTAACAAGATGCCAGTCAGTTTTCAGTTTATACTCCAACAACCACTGGCTCCCTTAGCAGTAATGAAAGGGTGACCCAGACAAGTTCTCTTAGGCACACACAGCCTGATATGCAGCCAGGGGAAGCTTGTGAAAATATGAAATAACCCTCCATTATGAAGTTCATGGACTCTCTCCCTCAATGTGATTAAGTGAGCTTTAATTTCAATCGCTGTCAGATTTTACAGCTTTCAACACCTGCAGCTCCCTGGTAGACTTGAGGTGGGACTTTTTCAAAACTCCTTTTCCACATCTACAAAACAGAACTTCATTTCACTGGAGTTACGACAGATCTTCTCTTTCGCAGTCAGCAGCTCCTTGACTTAGCAGAAGAATTAGCTCCCCAATCTGAGTCAGGCTGTCCTTTTTCTCGCTTCACTGTTCTTGATCTCTGCCTCCTGAAGTTGCCTTCTCTCCAGACATCTCAAAGAAAGAAAGAAATAATCCTGCCCCACGTTAGGATCAGGAGGGATTCTCGGGGGTTCTGTCATAGTATTGTGAACCTCTGCCATTTTGTGGGGGATTACCATACCGAACGACCTTAGTAAACTCCCCACCCATGACCAAAACAGGCCCTGGAATTTTGTTCATACCTAAAGAACAGTCCCTGAGCAGATTCAAATTTTAGGGCAGAGGACAAGCACCTTCTATTTTAGAAAGGTACTTTAATACTTAACTGAGACTAATGTCTTGATAACAGCATTTACTTAAGTAATATTCACATCTCCTTTAATCCTTGGTCTGGTCTTTGTTGCTAAATCAAGTCTGACTCTTTGCAGACCCCAGGGACTGTAGCCCACCAGGCTCCTCGGTCCATAGAGTTTTCCAGGCAAGAAAACTGGAGTGGGTTGCCATTTCCTTCTCCAGGGGATCTTCCCGACCAAGGGCTCAAACCAAGGTCTTTCTGTAATGCAGGCTATCTCTTCACTGACTGAGCCACCGCAAACACCCTATTTCGTAAGGACCACAATTATTCATTTTCTAGCTGAGACAATCCTGCTTCCAGGTCAACTGACCTAAACTAGCATCGCATATCTAGGAAGTGATGGAGATGTGGTTCCAATTCAGGCTCTTCTCTGCTTTTAACCTCTACGTCTCTCACGTTATTGAGGTGTTTACTAGAGCCACATGTGTGCCACAGATCTGTCATCCTATGCTCTCATAGAGATTGCTCCTAGAGAGAAACAGACCTAACAAAACCTTCATAAAAGTGGAAAATACTCTTCATGACAGTCATTTATGGTCTAGCCCCTTTGTTTTAATCAAATGGCTGCATTTATGAGAGCTGATGATTGCACTGTGCTAAGCAGAATATTTGTCTTATTTTGCTCTCTTGATACTCTCCCAAAGAATACAGTGGTATATCCTTTAGAGAAGCTGTAGCTCAAAGTAATTAAATTTATTTATCTCCTTCTTGTGCTTATAGCTGGATTTTCATTCTTTAAAGATGACAGAAAGTACCACACTTAAATGATATACATTCATAGTTAAATTCATGTTCAACTATCATGTACAACATCTACACAGTGATAAAGGATTGGGGTCCAACAGGTATTCCCAGATGTTTGGTCCACATATGAATACAGTTTGTATCAGATATACCTAGGTATATGATTTTTTAAAAATAGCTTCAAAAATCTTAGCTTGCCACGATTCTGGAAAAGTGGCCTTCTGTGCATTTTCTAAGCATAGCTTGGGGTAGGAAAAAGATGGCTTGAGAGTAGCCCGTGAAAATTTTTTTTAAACTCAAATACTGGTAAGTGAGTCTGTGATGTGAATAGCTGCAAAATGAACTAATTAAACTTAGGCTTCCTAAATAATGGAACCATATTAAAATTTTCTTCTCCCTAGAATATGCTTTTAAAGGAAAAGTATTAGTATCTTTTGAAACCTAGGCTTAACTTCAAATGAATACTTCTTGTAATCAAACCTTTTCTATGAATCCCAGACACTGAACTATATCTGACTTAAGAGTCACAGAACTGTCTATAAAAGCCATATATTTCCTGTGATATTGCATTTGCTAAACACTGAAAGAACATTCCTGGACCTTTCTGGTGCATGCTCTACTGCTGCTGCTGCTGCTAAGTCACTTCAGTCGTGTCTGACTCTGTGCGACCCCATAGACAGCAGCCCATTAGGCTCCCCGGTCCCTGGGATTCTCCAGGCAAGAACACTGGAGTGGGTTGCCATTTCCTTCTCCAGTGCATGAAAGTGAAAAGTAAAAGTGAAGTCGCTCAGTCGTGCCTGACTCTTAGCGACCCCATAGACTGCAGCCCACCAGGCTCCTCCGTCCATGGGATTTTCCAGGCAAGAGTACTGGAGTGGGTTGCCGTTGCCTTCTCTGGATGCATGTTCTAGTTTACCTCAAGTATAGAGACCCATTTTATTCACTGAGGCTTTTTATACAAAGGCCATCCCTCTGTGTAGTCACGAACATTCCTCTAATGTCTGGAGCTCTTGGGACTCAGAATGTCAGGAGTACAGGGAACTCTGCTCAGTACTCTGTAATAGCCTAAATGAGACAAGAACTTGAAAAAAAGAATAAATAAGTGTACATTTATAACTGAATCACTTTGCTGTCCACCTGAAATGAACACAACACTGTTAATCAACTATACTCAATATGAAATAAATTTTTTTTTAAAAGAAGCAGCTCCTTGAATGAAGGCAAAGCACAGCCCCTTGAAATAAGGGTTGTGATTTCCAATTGTTATTGCCTTTGGATGGTGGCTCAGAAGGTAAAAATCCACCTGAAATGTTCAAGACCTGAGTTCGATCCCAGGGTTGGGAAGAACCCCTGAAGAAGGAAACAGCTACCCACTCCAGCAGAACTGACTAGAGAATTTCATGGACAGAGAAGCCTGGCAGGCTACAGTCCATGGGGATCACAAAGAGACACAATTGAGCAACTTTCACATACTGCATGAATCTCAGTGTCTGGGAACTGGTTGGATTAATGGGTATTTGTATGTGTCACATTTAGGGACAAGCATTGTTTCAGCATGACATTTAGCACCAATAACTGGTTTACAAAACAAAATCCATTCTACTGAAATCTTTCATTAGAAAACATCTCTCACACTTTGTCCAATTCATTCCAGGCCTTTTAGTCAGTGAAGTGTTTATAGTTTTAACTTGAGTAAAATAGAATCATTCAGGGATATGTCAGTGTTTCCATTACACCCCTTCTTTTTTTACCCTAAAGTAGCCCAAGTTTATTAGTGTGTCCATAAAAATTAATATTCCACTGAAACCTGGCACCAAACCATAAAGTAAATGTTTACACATCCCTTCAAATATTAACTCAGTTGTTTCTACAAGATGATAGGTGTGCCAGGCATGAACATTCTCAATTCATAGCTTTTCTCAGCTAATTCAGTTGAGTTATTCTTTCAAGGACTAAACTTAGCTAAAAAGCAGTACCTGAAGTGGATAGGATGCCAAAAAAGGGCTGAGAGTACCTTTATTAATTATCCAGCAGCTTTCAACATGAGGTCATACTGGAAAGTGGAATCTATCAAGCTAAGCAAGCATAGCCAAGCAAGCAGGGGGGATATGTGCACCAAAACATACCCCCCTGGTCTCCGTCAGCTGCATGTCAGCTTCAGGAAATGGCCTGAGGACTAACTCCCATGAGGCTGCAGCAGCAGAGGTGCTTGGGACAGAGTGGTACAGGGGGTGTTGACTGAGAGCCCAATTTTCTTTTGGCTGACCCAGTGGCAGGGAGGCCAGGTCTCCACCAGCCCTTTAGACTTTAGGTCCATTGTAGAAAAGCTGACAAAACAATTCTCTGGATGAGTGGCCAGTGAGGACAGGGGAACGGAAAGTGTGATGAGCTTGGGTGTAGACACAGAGAACTAAGGAGCCAGAGCCCTTATCCTGGTTCTGCTTAAACTGAAGCTATGTTCTGAGTCCTTTGCCTCCTTGATGCTCCCCTGGTTTTTTCTGAATACCTATTGTAACAGAAAGGTGTCAGATTAGAAGACTGACTTGATTTGAGATGCGTGTTCACCACTTACTACCCATGTGGTTTTGAGCAAGATACTTAATTACCTGAATAATCCTTTCCTTTTCCGTGAAGTTAACGTCCAATAAAGGTTCTCAGTAGAAACCTGATGATACGAAATGCTGTTCTTTTTATCTTACATGGTTAGAATCAGAAGAACATGAGCTAACATATATAAAACTATTTGGGTAATAATATTAATAGTCATAATCATTTACTATGTGTCTGGCAAGGTTCAGAATTTTGCATAAAATCTTTTGCCTAGACTATATAACACACATGCAAGCCCTTCTTCCTTTTCAATTTTTCAGATGAAGAATCAGAGGCTCTGAAATTTTTAATATTTTTTTCCAGGGTGCTCTTTCTCTCTAAATTGACGTATAGATTCAGCAACCAAACTCCCAGATGGCTTGCCCTTCTTTGTAGCTGTTGACAAACTGATTTTAAAATCAATCTGGAAATGCAGAGGACCTAGAATAACCAAAAAACATTTGAAAAAAGTAAGAAAAACAAAATAATTTAGGTGATATGCACTACCTTGTTTCAAACCTTCAAAGCAAAGTCATCAGGACAGGGTGGTGTTGGCATAAAGGCAGACACATAGATCAATGAAACAGAAAAGAAAGTATAGAAATAGATCTACATATATATGGCCATTCAATTTTCAACAAAGGCAACAGGGTAATACATTGGAGGAAAAGCAGTTTTTGTGTTGGTTTTTTTTTAAATGATGCAGCAATAACTATCTACATGAACAAAATGTACCTGATCCCTACTTCACATCATACAAAAATAATTTAAATAATAAAATAGTAAAATAATTAAAAATAATTATAAATCTAAATATAGAAATTAAAGTGCTAAAACTTATAGGAAAGAATCTTTGTGTCCTTATTATAAGCAAAAAGTTTTAAATATATGGTGCAAGCACACTAACTATACAGAGGGCTTAAAGCTGCCAACCCTTCACATAGCAAAAAAAAAAAAAAAAAATCCATGTTAAAAAAACTTTTTAACATCCAACCTTCTGCATCCAAGCTTCTGCATCCATGGAGTCAATCACCTGCTGATTGTGTAAGACTGCAGAATGTTATTTAATGAAAGAAAACTGCCTTTTACTTTTAGTAAAAGAAATGTGCTTTGAGTGGACCCATGCAGCTCAGATACATGTTACTCAGTTGTTCAAAGATCAACTGTTTATATATAAACTTGAAAAAGTACTTTAAAAAATAAAGCTAGAACTACCATATGGTATAACAATCATAGTCCCGGGTATATATCTGGAATAAACCTTAATTTGAAAAGATACGTGTATCCTAATGTTCACTGCAGCACTATTTACAATAGGCAAGACATGGAAGCAACCTAAATGTCCACTGACATAGAACTGGATAAAGATGTGATACATATATACCGTGAAATATTACTCATTTATAAAAATAAAAGAACAAAATAATGCTATTTGCAGCAATATGGATAGATCTACAGATTATTATACTAAATGAAAGAAAAATATGATATCACTTGTCTGGGATCTAATTTTTTTTAAGTGATATAAATGAACTTATTTACAAAACAAACACAGATTTCAAAAACAAACTTATGGTTACTAAAGGGGAAATTGGGGGGGAAGGGATAAATTACGAGTTGGGAATAACATTCACACACTACTATGTGTAAAATATACAACCAACAAAGACATATTGTATAGCACAGGGAACTCTAGTCAATACTTTATCAGTTCAGTTTAGTTCAGTCGCTTAGTCATGTCTGACTCTTTGCGACCCCATGAATCGCAGTGCGCCAGGCCTCCCTGTCCATCACCAACTCCCGGAGTTCACTCAGACTCGCGTCCATCGAGTCAGTGATGCCATCCAGCCATCTCATCCTCTGTCGTCCCCTTCTCCTCCTGCCCCCAATCCCTCCCAGCATCAAAGTCTTTTCCAGTGAGTCAGCTCTTCGCATGAGGTGGCCAAAGTACTGGAGCTTCAGCTTTAGCATCATTCCTTCCAAAGAAATCCCATAATGACCTTTTTGGGCTTCGAGGCGGTACTAGTGCTAAAGAACCCACCTGCCAATGCAGGAAACACGAGACGCCAAGAACGATCCCTGAGCTGCAAAGATCCACTAGAGTAGGAAATGGCAGCCCACTGCAGTCTTCTTGCCTGGAATATTTCATGGTCACAGGAATCTGGTGAGCTACAATCCATGCGGTCACAAAGAGTCAGACATGACTGAGCACAGTCATAGTCATGGGAAAAGAATCCAAAAAAGAATGGATATATATATACACGTATAACCGATTCATTGTGCTGTATAGTAGAACCTAGCATAACACTGTAAATCAACTATACCCCAATAAAAATTAATTTAAAAATAAAATAATGAAAATGCAAAAACACAGTTAAGGAAAAAATTTTTACAACACATATATGGGGGGAAGGATTTATATTAAAAATATATAGAAAACTCTTTCAACTGAATAAGACACGCGCATTGTATAAGCATTTACATGAGATTCCAGTACAACCAAAACTAATCTGAATGATTAGAAACTAGACCAGTGGTCACCTAGGGTTGGAGGGGAGAGGATTAACTGACAAGGAGAAAGAAAAAACTTTCTGTGATAATGGGGATTTACTACTTCATGATGTATTTGTTATATGAATGTATATACTTGTTATAATTCAACCAAATGTCCACTTAAAATGGGTGAATTTTACTATATTCAAATTATAACTCAATAAAATTGATTTGAAAATTGATACAGTCAAACATTTGGATGAACAATAATTTGAGATTAATTTAGTCTTTGCTTTCATGTGTATGTTACATGGGAAAATTGTTCGTAAAAGAGGGACTCAAAAATAACTTCTAGTTCAGGATCTTTTTCATACTATAGTGATGTCATTAATGGTGATTCATTCATAGAAATAGCATAGCCAGGAGAAGAAAAAAGCTTTGAAAACTGAGCTAAGTTTTTACAATGGTGAGTGTTATCTGTCTATGAGATATCTAAGCAAAAATGTCTGGTAAATAGTTAAGCGTGTGAGTCTTGAGGTCAGCAGAAATATTGGCAGAATATGAACATTTGAGAATCAGAAGTGCAGATGTTAAGAAAGCCATAGAAATGGATGAGATTTGCCTTGGAGAGTTTGAAGTATTAAAATAAGAGGCTTAAGACAGAACTACAAAGAACATGTGACTTAATGGATAAAGAGAGACAGAGATGCCTGCTAAACAGAGTAGGTTTGTGCAGCTAAAGATCTAGGGCAAAAGGAAAGTAAAGTGTCACAGATAGTAAAAGAGGTGACACGTATTTCAGCTAACATTTATTTAACAAAGCATGTCATAAATGGCCTATCTGACTTTTAAGAGGTGGGCAGTACCATCCTAACACATGGCAGGAAGCAACAAGCAGAAATATGAGTGAATGGTACTGATGCCTATTACAATTTGCAGTAAATTTCCCCTGTTTACTTTTAGCTTCACATTCATTCCTGTTCTCCAATGCTATGTCTGTTTTTGTTGGATTCCATGACGTTTTGGTCTTTGTGGCAAATCTACTCTTTTCTTCTCTATATTCTTTTTTGCTAACACTCTAACCTTTGGCTTGCTCTAACAATATCACTACTTTTGTCAGAGTTTTATTGAATTGCTCATCCACTGATGATGTTTTCTGTTATCTTCATTATTTAGAACTTTAAGAGTTCTGATATACTAATTTTAGTAATGTATCCAGAGGGAGAGGATAGGAATACAAAGATTTAATTTATTATCTTTAAATAGACATTAAATAATTACACTTGATTATAATTTTCTTGTACATTATTGCTTTATGTCCTATGAATTCATTGTCTGATCCCAAGATGCAAAGATAGTTTCCTAGAAGTTTTATAATTTCACTTTATTAGCCTCTGTATGTTGTTGTCGTTTAGTCGCTAAGTCATGTCTGACTCTTTTGCTACTCCATGGGCTGTAGCCCACCAGACTCCTCTGTCCTGGCATTTTCCAGGGAAGAATACTGGAGTGGGTAGCCATTTCCTTCTCCATGGGATCTTCCTTCTCCAGGGGATCTTCCTGATCCAGGAATCAAATCCTCATCTCTTGCATCTCCTACACTGGCAGGCAGGTTCTTTATCATTGAGCCACTGGGGAAGCCCAAATAATTCATATAAAATTATATATGCTTGGAGGTGGAAATAAGTCTTCAATACTTCCCTGGTAGCTCAGATGGTAAAGCGTTTTCCTACAATGCGGGAGACCCGGGTTCAATCCCTGGGTCAGGAAGATCTCCTGGAGAAGGAAATGGCAACCCACTCCAGTACTCTTGCCTGGAAAAATTCCATAAACAGTGGAGCCTGGTAGGCTACAGGGAAGGCTATTCCCTTCTCCAGGGGATCTTCCCAATCCAAGGGTCAAACCCAGGTCTCCCACATGGCAGCTGGATTCTTTACTGTCTGAGCCACCAGGGACGCCCATGAATGTTGGAGTAGGTAGCCTATCCCTTCTCCAGCGGATCTTCTGATCCAGGAATAGAACGGGTGTTTCCTGCATTGTAGGTGGATTCTTTACCAGCTGAGCCACCAGGGAAGCACTAGCCCTCAGAGTCAAGGCATAATTCTCAATGGAGAGCGTGGGTATGATGGCCTCCAGAAGGTCCTGATCCGTAAGGATCTATGTATATGCTTCATAGAACATAATATCCTATGGAAAATAGATAGACAATGAATTAGCTCCTTAGTAATAGACCATGATTCATTGCCCAGTTTCAAATCTTGACCAGTTCTAATCCTTGGTGCCCCTCAGTTAAAATAGTTTCCATCTTCTTAGTGGTGATTTCCCTAGGTCTTCCCCAGAAAAACCTAGGACTGTTTATAATGGGGAAAGGGAGAAATTCAGATTTTCAAGGTCTGGGTACAAGGTTGGATATAAGGTCTGAGCTGAAATGAATACCCAGGGAACCAAAGTCCCAGTGTGTCACTCCTGTTAAAACAGAGGTATGTGGAAATCAGCTAGTAAATACAGTTCTAGTATTGGCCTGTCTCATAGTGAGTCCACTGCAACTGGTGAGTACACCAGTTGTCATTTCTCTGGTTTCTGAACATATATTTATAGTCATATATGGACCTACATGTAGCTTGAAGAAGCCTCACATTGATTTCCTAGTGCATGCAGCAAATGCAATTAGAGCAAGAACATAACCATATTAGATTAGAGCCATATGTAGTCAGCTACTCAGAATTAGTCATACAGAACTCAGAATAGAAACTTCAAGTCTGGCTTCCCAATATAGATGTTTATTTTGAGTCTACTAACTCAAACCCCAGAGACATTATTAAGGCCCTAACTATTTTATTTTTAAAGAGCTTTTGGAATAAGCCTCTGTTTATATATGAATAAAAAGAAATAGTTTATCACATGGTTATTTTGAGGTCTAACTAGAAATTACTTCAAGAACTGTGAAAGGTCTAAAATTTGATGCTACTTGTAAACTAACCACTTCACCAAACACAGGTTCAAGGATGCTGGTGGAAGATGTGATATTTGTAGGTCAAAAATTGCATTTTTCAGAGCATAGGTCATAGCATGAACTCTTACATTTGCATTGGTTTACCTTCCCTCCAAATTCACTGGGACTCATATGGAGTCACTTGGTACATCCTGCACACATAGTGTATGTGCATCTATGTGTTGAGAGACCTGAAGCTTAGAAAATCCGATTTAGTGGACCCCAAGCAAAGCTGCCTAACATCTGCTCCAGAGGGAGATGTTATCTTTACTACATTTGACAGTGAATAAACTTGCCCTCTGCTCTACAGGGGGACATTCAGTTCAGTTCAGTTCAGTCACTCAGTCATGTCTGACTCTTTGTGACCCCATGGGCCACAGCACACAGGCCTCCTTGTCCATCACCAGCTCCTGGAGTCCACCCAAACCCATGTGCATTGTGTCAGTGATGCCATCCAACCATTTCATCCTCTGTCATTCCCTTCTCCTCCTGCCCTCAATCTTTCCCAGCATTAGGGTCTTTTCAAATGAGTCAGAACTCTGAATCAGGTGGCCAAAGTATTGGAGTTTCAGCTTCAACATCAGTCCTTCCAATGAACATCCAGGACTGATCTCATTTAGGATGGACTGGTTGAATCTCCTTGTGCTCCAAGGGACTCTTCAAGAGTCTTCTCTAATACCACAGTTCAAAAGCATCAATTCTTCAGCACTCAACTTACTTTATAGTCCAACTCTCACATCCATACATGACCATTGGAAAAACCATAGCCTTGACTAGACGGATCTTTGTTGGCAAAGTAATGTCTCTGCTTTTTAACGTGCTGTCGAGGTTGGCCATAACTTTCCTTCCAAGGAGCAAGTGTCTTTTAATTTCATGGCTGCAATCATTATCTGCAGTGATTTTGGAGCCCAGAAAAATAAAATCAGCCACTGTTTCCACTGTTTCCCCATCTATTTGCCATGAAGTGATGGGACCGGATGCCATGATCTTTGTTTTCTGAATGTTGAGTTTTAAGACAACTTTTTCACTCTGCTCTTTCACTTTCATCAAGAGACTTTCTAGTTCCTCATCACTTTCTGCTGTAAGGGTGGTGTCATCTGCATATCTGAGGTGATTGGTATTTCTCCCGGTAATCTTGATTCCAGCTTGTGCTTCTTCCAGCCCAGCCTTTCTCATGATGTACTCTGCATATAAGTTAATAAGCAAGATGATAATATACAGCCTTGACATAAACCTTTTCCTATTTGGAACCCGTCTGTTGTTTCATGTCCAGTTCTAACTGTTACTTCCTGACCAGTATAGAGGGAGACATTACCCTTATATATATGTATGTGTGTGTCTGTGTGTGTGTTTAAGTGCTTAGTCACTCAGCCATGTCCAACTCTTTGTGACCCCATGGATTGTAGTCCTCCAGGCTCCTCTGTCCATGGCATTCTCCAGGTAAGAATACTGGGGTGGGTGGCTGTGCCCTCCTCCAGCAGATCTTCCCAATCCACAGATCAAAGCCAGGTCTCCTGCAATGAAGGTGGATTCTTTACCATCTGAGCCACCAGTGAAATTAACATGGATGGATATATATGTATATATATACACATATAGATGGATGTATATATATATATATATATAGATGGATATATATTATATATCTATACCAATTATACATATAATTGGTATATTCACTATGTGATAGCCTTGAAAGAAGAATCTCAGAGAAAGGCAAGATAGGCAGAAACATGGAGAATCCTAAATATTAGTGTTTATTTCTTTTTCAAATTTTGATGGGAGATCGTGTGCACCTGTGGCTGATTCGTGTCAATGTATGGCAGAGCCAATACAGTACTGTGAAATGGAATAAAGTATTAAATAAAAAAATAATAAAATAAAAATAAAAATAAAATAAATAAAAAGAGGGGGAAAAATATGAAGATTTTACATGAGATACAAGAGCCACTGATAGACTCTGGAATATTGATACACTATGCGTTAGAGTGGAACCCTACCCTGAATATCTCAGCTCCCACCATTGATAAAAAAGGCAGATTTTTTTTACATTAATTCTAACATTTAAAAACAAGGTATCTATATATCTAGTATAATACACTCTTTGTATTCTTACATTTTCAAATAACTTCTTGCTAAATCTATGCTCTAAACCAAGGTGGAGGTTAATTGTGCAGCTGAAACCACTGTTTTAGGTCCCAAGAGAGTTCCCATTGGGTTAATGCTGATGGATTTATTTGTCTCATCATTCCATTCGAAAGCTTGGCTATCAGATGAGAGAGAGAATTTCCTAAGGGGCCTTCAACTGAACTTCACATATTTTTTTCCCCAATTCATTTCAGCCAAGGGATAAATTGGCACCTTTTCTGATGTGAGCACATAGTGGAAAGAACATCAGACTGAGATCCAGGAGACTCATGTTCTAATCCCATTTCTTCCATTAGCTTGCTGTGTAGCCTTGGACAAGAATGTAGGGCTTTAAGTAGCACAGAGTAAGAATCACTCATAAACAAACACAGCCAAAAAAGAAATGAAAGAAGTTTTGCCAGTTTCAAATTACATATCTGGCTTCTACATTTCAAGATGAATTTTTTCTTTAATAAGCAGAACAATGTTCTTCTATGTTAGAAGCAGACCATTTTACTGTACTTCTTGTTTTAAACAAAGAGAAAGAGAAATCAAATAAAAATACAGATATTCCAAAAAGTTTTATAAATCTATAACTATATAATGATTCAATATTTTAAACTACAGATGTTAGAATATCATAGAAATTTTAAATCAAAAAAAATTTAATATAAAGTGAAGACTTTTTCCTTCATTTTGAAAATATGAAAATATATCCCATTTCTTATTTCAAAATAAGGTTATTTTAAGTATCTATCTTTCT
>SJYC01016931.1:0-21134 GCA_006408675.1 Madoqua kirkii
CATCGAGTCGGTGATGCCATGCAGCCATCTCATCCTCTGTCATCTCCTTCTCCTCCTGACCCCAATCTCTCCCAGCATCAGGGTCTTTTACAATGAGTCAACTCTTTTCATGAGGTGGCCAAATTTTGGGGTTTCAGCTTCAACATCAATCCTTCTAGTGAACACCCAGGACTGATCTCCTTTAGAATGCACTGGTTGGATCTCCTTGCAGTCCAAGGGGACTCTCAAGAGTCTTCTCCAACACCACACTTCAAAAGCATCAATTCTTCGGTGCTCAGCTTTCTTCACATTCCCAATTCTCACATCCATACATGACCACTGGAAAAACCATAGCCTTAACTAGACAGACCTTTGTTGGCAAAGTAACGTCTCTATTTTTCAATATGCTATCTAGGCTGGTCATAACTTTCTTTCCAAGGAATAAGCGTCTTTTAATTTCATGACTGCAGTCACCATCTGCAGTGATTTTGCAGTCCCCCAAAATAAAGTCTGACACTGTTTTCACTGTTTCCCCATCTCTATCCCATGAAGTGATGGGACTGGATTCCATGACCTTCATTTTCTGAATGTTGAGCTTTAAGCCAACTTTTTCGCTCTCCTCTTTCACTTTCATCAAGAGGCTCTTTAGTTCCTCTTCACTTTCTGCCATAAGGCTGATGTCATCTGCATATCTGAGGTTATTGATATTTCTCCTGGCAATCTTGATTCCAGCTTGTACTTCTTCCAGCCTAGTGTTTCTCATGATGTATTCTGCATATAAGTTAAATAAGCAGGGTGACAATATACAGCCTTGACGTACTCCTTTTCCTATTTGGAACCAGTCCAGAGACATTACTTTGCCAACAAAGGTCTGTTTTGTCAAAGCTATTTTTTCCCCAGTAGTCATGTATGAATGTGAGAGTTGGACTATAAAGAAAGCTGAGTGCCAAAGAATTGATGCTTTTGTACTGTGGGGTTGGAGAAGACTCTTGAGAGTCCCTTGGCATGCAAGGAGATCCAACCAGTCCATCCTAAAGAAAATTAGTCATGAATATTCATTGGAAGGACTGATGCTGAAGCTGAAACTCCATTACTTTGGCCACGTGATGTGAAGAAGTGACTCACTTGAAAAGCCCCTAATGATGGGAAAGATTGAAGATGAGAGAAGGGGACACCAGAGGATCAGATGGTTGAATGATATCACTGCCTCAATGAACATAAGTATGAGTAAGCTCTGGGAGTTGGTGATAGATAGGGAAGCCTGGCATGCTGCAGCCCACAGGGTCGCAAAGAGTTAGACACGACTGAGCAACTCAACTGTATTGAACTATATTTCCAAGGCACACCATGGAACTGATATAAGGCCCAGGGGTGAGTGATGAGCAAGAAATCAGACAGCAATGGGCCTGAACTCAGATGTGCTGGGTACAAGGCAGTTCTGTGCCAGATATGACTTGATCTTAGAAGAAAATCCAAAACTCAACATTCAAGAACAAAAACATGAAGTTGAACAGAAATGGAACGCTATTTCCTGGCAATAAAGACGAAAAAAATTTCAGCTAAGAAGTAAATGTCATCCTCCAGGTTGTTTTCAAACTTTATTGGCATGCCAGTTACCTGGGCTTGTTAAAACACAGGTTCCTGGGCCCCACCTCTAGAGCTGCCTTTTCCAAAGGTTTAGATCAAGATCTGAGAATTAGCATTTCTTTAAGTTCCCAGGCAACGCTAATGCTTCTAGTTTAGGTTATCACACTTAGAGTGAATCTCTGTTTTAGAATATGTCATCTACTAGCTAATTTTCAAGCTGTTGTTTTCAACTACTTTTTCAGTTCTCTTGATTCTTCTTTTCAGATAACCTCAACTACTATCAGAAAATGCTGCAATATGAACATATAAACAAGAAGATTTTCAACCATCTTAATATGACACCCTCTATTCCAAGTTCCTAGGCTGAGAGCTTTCATCTGGTCATTTTTAAATTAAATGAAGCAATTGGCCAGGTCATCAGAAGCTCCAAA
The DNA here is from genome assembly GCA_006408675.1 of Madoqua kirkii. Taxonomy (NCBI): domain Eukaryota; kingdom Metazoa; phylum Chordata; class Mammalia; order Artiodactyla; family Bovidae; genus Madoqua; species Madoqua kirkii. Next base: position 1,998 of record SJYC01016931.1, read on the forward strand.
ATATTCAAAACCACTGCATATAAGCATTTATTCTTCTTAAGGGCTAGGAAACCACTTATGATTATTTTCTCAAAAATTTAAATGGCAACAAAATGAGCAATATTCCTATGGGAATTTTATCTCCTCTTGGTCTTCTTTTTTTGTCATCTGACAATTCCCACTTCCACAAGATGAGAATTCACAGGCTTGTTTTTTTTCACTAAATTACTTCTTCTTTGCATAGCTGTTTTCTTTCATCCTATAAGAGTGACTTTCAAATAGAGTCACTTTTCTGATTACACCATCAAAAATTCCTGGCATAAAAAAATTAAGCACTAAGCATAAATAGGCTTCTCTCATAGCTCAGTTGATAAATAACGCCTGCAATGCAGGAGACCTGGGTTTGATCCCTGGCTTGGGGAGATCCTCTGGAGAAGGAAATGGCAACCCACTCCAGTATTCTTGCCTGGAGAATCCCATGGACAGAGGAACATGACAGGTTACAGTCCATGGGCTCACAAAGAGTCAGATACAACTTAGCGACTAAACCACCAAACATAAATAGCCAATTGCTAATTCTTTTTTTTGAAACATCTATATTCTTAGTATCAGTGAAATTTATGTTTATACAACATCATCTTAGGATGACATCAATTAACAGGATGTCACAGGAAAGAATTGGGTTTGAATCACAATATCTTCATCTCTGCCTCTCCTGGGAACTACAAGTTGATCTGCATCCCCCTAAAATTTGGCAGATATGACCAGTGGCTACAGGTCAGTGAGAGAACAGGTGGGAGATATAGAAGCGGCTTCACACATACTGTGCAGAAGAAGAAAACCATCTATACTCTGCCCCAAAGGCCTTGAAGTATTTTTACAGTTAATTTGGAATCCATTTCCAACTCTGGATTCCAGGCTGCCTTCTGAGTTTCCTGGATGTTTCTGGTTACTTCTTTCACTGTCTCACACCCTGCTTCACACCATATTGCATGGTTCCACTTATTTCCCTCGTTTACTTTGCCCAATAATGTGATTACCTTTAATAGTGACTTCAAAGCTCCAAAAGTTTCAAGTCCTTTTTATAGGGACCTCACAAAATTTAACAGTTTTCAAGACCTAATAAAATTAATCTTTATTGGTCTATAAGCCTAAAGTGGATCTCCCTGAATAGAGATTTCCCAAACTGTGCCTGACACTGAATCAGCCTCTTCCAATCAAATCTGATCTGGAATCTGTAGCTATATACCTTCCCATCCTTCCACTCCAGATCTCAACAACCACCCGGATTCTGGATTTCTATTATGATAAATTGCGCATGCCTTCTCTTGCTCCCCACCAGGAGGTAAGACTGCTTATTGGTCCAATAAATGGTAACTGATGTTCAAAGTGACTATAGTCCTGAGAAATTCTCCATCATGGATAAAGGGGAAGATGAAGAAAACAGCCCAAGGACTAAAGAAGATTTTAGTCATAAGTAGGAGGACCAGCTAATGTCATAGCAGAGTAAAGACTGTTTTCAATGTCCACTGAAGAGAGCAGTGCGTGTGCAGAGGAACATGTCAATTCATTGTATTTCATTTAATTTGAAGCCTCTAAGAAGTGCTCATGGTCATGGTGGATCAGCTATCCCTTTAAAAAAATTTTTTTCACTTATTCAGCTTCTTCTCTGTTTTCACAGTGGAGTACCCAACATGGAGATATTCCTCTGATGGAATACCATATTTAATAACCACTTAAGTCCTCCATATGCACTCACATGAAGTAGTAATATAATGAATAAGTCCTGGTAATGTAATTTATACTCATATGATTAGATATCTTAGTAACATTAGATACCTTACTAATAACTAGATTCAGTAGAAAGCAATAGCAAATCAGCAACAAATAAAAACTTCTGGCCTTATTTTTGGCAAAATCTTACATACATAAAATGATTAATAGTTTACAAAGTGTGTCTTGCATGAGTTATCTCAACTAATGTCCATCATGATCTAAGGTGGGAGGAAGAGATTATTACTCCCATTTATGTTGAAGAAAGTTCTAATAACTTCCCAAAGTCAGACATTTGGTTCATTATGGGTAAAGGTGTCAAAAACATGAATTTCTGTGCTTTCAATATGTACAAAAATATTGGAAACAAGAAGCTAAAATGGCTGTATTCTCCTGATTTCCATGATATAATATATACTGCTGCTGCTGCTGTTAGGTAGCTTCAGTTGTGTCCAACTGTGTGCGACCCCAGAGACGGCAGCCCACCAGGCTCCCCCGTCCCTGGGATTCTCCAGGCAAGAACACTGGAGTGGGTTGCCATTTCCTTCTCCAATGCATGAAAGTGAAAATGAATGAAAGTGAAGTCGCTCAGTCATCTCTAACCCTCAGCAACACCATGGACTGCAGCCCACCAGGCTCCTCCATCCATGGGATTTTCCAGGCAAGAGTATGGAAGTGGGGTGCCATTGCCTTCTCCGGATATAATATATATTTTTTTTCCTTTCTAATTTGGTATAGTCTCTTCTGTATCTTTGCCAGTTCATCATCCCATGCCTGGCTACTAACTGCTTGGATTTCTCAGAGTTCAGTTATGACCTGTCTTCTCACATCACCTCACACTCTGCTTAAATGACTTCATCCTTTCACGTGAAATTAAAACTCTACCTATATGCCAACAATTCATAAATATTTAAATTCAACATTCTTCTGAATTCAGCTACAGCGTCCCTTATTATATTTCACATGTCAGTGCAAGTTTAATAGGACACACATTGATTTCTGAACTCTTTGTTGTTGTTCAGTTGCTAAATCATGTCCAACTCTTTTTGATCCCATGGGCCATGGCACGCCCATCTTCCCTGTTTTTCAGACTCCTAAAGTTTACTCAAACTCCTATCCATTGAGTTGGTGATATTTTCTGTCTTCCACGTCTCCATAGACACTTGTAGCAGCGTCCTTTATTATACTTCACACGCCAGTGCAAGTTTAATAGGACTCACATTGATTTCTGAACTCTTTGTTGTTGTTCAGTTGCTAAGTCATGTCCAACTCTTTTTGATCCCATGGGCCACAGCATGCCCGTCTTCCCTGTTTTTCAGACTCCTAAAGTTTACTCAAACTCCTGTCCATTGAGTTGGTGATATTTTCTGTCTTCCACGTCTCCATAGACACTTGTTTTTATCGAGTCTCCCTCAGATCAATACTGACACCATCATAACCCTCATCTCCTTCATTTTCTTCATCCAATCAGTAAGCAAATCCTCTTGATTATACATCAGCCAAGCAGGTCTCAGCTTTGCTGACTGCCCATCTTTCTCACCTTTCTACATCCGTGATGTCAGTTCTTTTCCACTTGTTACCTTGTGTCAGCCATGTAAGATAATGATCTTATAAAAATGGAAATGAGCCCATGTCACCATTCTCTGCTTACAAACCTTCAGTGGTTTCTTTTGGTTTTTGGAAAACAAATTTTTGGCATAATTTACAGAGGCCTTCTCTTACCAGCCCTCATCTCAATCTTATCTCTCCTCTTTTCCTTCCCTCCTTCTCTGCAATCCTACACACTGGTTTCTCTCAGTTGCTCTAAGATGTGAACCTCAGAGCCTTTCTACATGCCGGTTCCTCTTCCTATAGTGTTAATGTGACTTACATCTCCTCATTCATTAAATTGCCATTTAAATTCATTTACTCAGATCTTTTCGGGTTATACTCTTTTAATCTATGTTAAGCCCTTCTTCTGTAAATTTATAAGCATTATATTCTTTTATTTTATAGCACGTATCACAGTTTTAATTTACTTTGCATGATTATCTTTTTTGCTGAAATTCTCAGTGTATTATAAAATTAGTGAGAATAGGAGTCAAATCTTTGCACTTCTTTGAACTGTAATTTAACATAGTTTCTGGTGGTAGGTCTTCCCTGGTGGCTCAGCAGTAAAGAATCTGCCTTCTAATGCAGGAAATGCAAGTTCAATCCCTGTGTTGAGAAGATACCTTGGAGAAGAAAGTGACAACCCACTCCTGTATTCTTGCCTGGGAAATCCTATGGACAGAGGACCCTGGAGGGCTATGGTCCATGGAGTGGCAAAGATTAGACTTAGGGACTAAATAACTACAACTGGTGATATACATATTGATATTATTTAATGTTTGAGTTAATAAATATACATGTTTATAGGAGTTATTGCATATTAATCTGGACATCAAAGCTCCTGCTATCAAGTCCATATTCTGAAACCAACACAGTTTATAACCTAGATCATGTCTTCCCCTTTGGGTGACGTGGTTTTCTCCTTTCCTGAAAGATGATAAAAGTATGTGTTTTCTAATTTTCCTTTTATGTCCAAAATGCCCTTAATCTATTACACTGCTGCTGCTGCTGTGTCACTTTAGTTGTGTCCGACTCTGTGTGACCCCGTAGACGGCAGCCCACCAGGCTCCCCCCATCCCTGGGATTCTCCAGGCAAGAACACTGGAGTGGGTTGCCATTTCCTTCTCCAGTGCATGAAAGTGAAAAGTGAAAGGGAACTCGCTCAGTCGTGTTGACTCTTTGCGACCCCGTGGACCGCAGCCTACCAGGCTCCTCTATCCATGGGATTTTCCAGGCAAGAGTACTGGAGTTGGGTGCCATCGCCTTCTCCAAATCTATTACACTAGTAAAAACCATGTCCAGTAACTATAACTGCTGTCTCTTATACACATCTAGAAGAGTGGGTTGCCATTTCCTTCTCCAGTGCATGAAAGTGAAAAGTGAAAGGGAACTCGCTCAGTCGTGTTGACTCTTTGCGACCCCGTGGACCGCAGCCTACCAGGCTCCTCTATCCATGGGATTTTCCAGGCAAGAGTACTGGAGTTGGGTGCCATCGCCTTCTCCAAATCTATTACACTAGTAAAAACCATGTCCAGTAACTATAACTGGAGCCTTAAAATGCATTAAACAGGTTTCCAAGTGAAGAAGAAATGTGTTTATATGTACCATCTTGATATTCAGACAAATTTTGCTGCTATTTTTACATGGTTAAAAACAAATTTAAGGTTTTATCGCCTGACTCTATTTCTCCTTTCTGCAAGAAACTTTATGTTAAAGTTCATACTCGTTCATCCTATACTCTGTGTATGTGTATGTGTATGTGTATGTGTATGTGTATGTGTATGTGTATGTGTATGTGTGTTTTCATTTAGGTTTCCATCTTAAAGGGCATCTTAGCCCAATAGGATAAGTTTTATTCTGAGATACATCATCTCTGTGTTCTCCATTCTTTGTATATAAAATCAGAGGCTATCGAGTTAACTGGGATCATAGAAATTATAAAATAATCCAAATACTTATTTTATAGTCCATTAGTGGTCCCAGCAAGGAGGAATCTGTCATGCTGATTTTTTTATTAGAGTCCATCTGAAACACAATATAAGAAAACAGACACCATAATCTTTATAAATAAATACTCAAACAAGTCAACACCACTCAGAAGACAAAACACTCTTTCCAAATTACCATTGTTTATCTTCCACTGTGTTTCCATTCCTAAATATGCTATCTTCTGTCTTACCCACGTCTCACTCTCCTATTATAGATCACAGATGTTGGGTTAATAGTTTTGTAAACTGATCCTATTTCTTGCTTTGAAATTGGTTCCACATTTATAGGACATTTTTGGAAACTTGTACCAACTCAAATATTTATGATTGTTGCTAACCTCAGAATTAAATATGGCCTTCCCCTGAAAGCATGAAGGGTATTTTTTTCATTGTATTCTGGAAACTTAACTGGTTGTACTCCCCAAGAAGCTTGGATCATTTATCCCAAAATTATCTCGTGGTTGAGAAAACTAAAGTAGATCTTGAAGAAGCCAACTCTCCCACAGAAAGAAAGGGACATGAGCAATGAATGGCATGTCTCTGATTCTGCAACTGAAACTCTTGATCTCCTGTCCATGAGTTCAAGTTCAATACACAGTATTTTTCCTCTCTTGTGCCTAGGATTTGGGTAGGGGGGTAGATATGTGTTTGCTTATGTTAGAGTTTCCCAGAATATGACATTCATTTTAGTTTTTATGGAAGTATTGAGGAGAATGGGCTTCCCTGGTGGCTCAGACAGTAAAGAATTCACCTGCTATGTGGGAAACCTGGGTTTGATCCCTGGGTTGGGAAGATCCTCTGGAGGAGGGTATGGCAACCCACTCCAGTATTCTTGCCTGGAGAATCCCCATGGCCGGAGAAGCCTGCCAGGCTACAGTCCGTGGGGTCAAAAAGAGATGAACACAATTGAGCCACCTTCACTTTTCCACTTTTATTGAGGAAAGTGCTAAACAACTCACCACAATGTTATAAGATATAAAATAAAAGGTATTCTGAATGTAGTGCTTTGGGATATAATAAAGTTTTTCTGGGGTGTTGTTAATATTATACTCATTATTTTATATGATCTCTAACTTTCTATAGAAAATCATGGTGTAATAATGGGGGGGGGCTGTTTTACCAACCATTGGGTCATTGTCTCTCCATTCTTTGGTGATAATAACAGTACTTTTATAACGCTATGCCATTATTTCTTTCAACTCCTTATGGAATATAGCTAAAATAAACAATATGCTTGCAGTTATACACTGAGTAAAATAATAGAGGAAGGAATTCACCAAGACTTCCTGAGTTATGGTTTTATGCCTCCTCCAATGTCACAATAGCTTTTTATCCTGCTAATTTAAGGGATGATGACAGCTTCTAAATCAATGCTTCACAGCACGAACTGAACAAATATGTGTTGGATGAATTAATGAGATTTTTGTACCATAACTACCATGGGCTTGGAGTTTAGTTAAAGTACTGAAAAGTGTCTATTCCAACCATATCTGGCAGGAGGACGAAAGAAAAGGGTTGTTGTAAAGTATCTCCCTCTCATTGAAGAGACAGTTAAGGCCAGCGCATCTACTCCACAGCCACTGAGATTCCAGGATCCATACGTAGTAAAGGAACATGATAAACTTTTTCCCTGGTAGGCTGAGGCATTAGCTACAGGCAATGGACAGGGAATGTGAGAAACAGAGATGAGTCTAGAGAGACAACAGATTTCTAGTTTATGCAGACCCAAAGGACAATAAAGGCTGAGAAAAGGGAAGAGTTGTGAGGAGCAAGTTTAAGTAGGCTGATAACAAATTTCAGGTTGGAAATCAATATGAGGTTCTCTGAACAATATGCATGGAGATGTCCATGGTTTGCGATATGAAATCAAAAGTCAGCTCAGAGAACAGGGCTTTATATCCAAATTTGGCAGTTGATGAGGCCACACTGACCCTTGAAACAAAAATGAAGGTATCTGTACTATTTAGATTCTAAGTGCATATGCAAACACAAATGTATTCATTAATTGAGCAATAAGAGAAAAACATGTGATTTACTTCTATCTTTTAAAACATTGAAAGTTATCTTTTTCAAATATCAAGTGCTTTATATTTTAATGTATGTTTTGCTTTCTAAAATTATTTTCTTATACAAATTTAGTGACGCTAGTAAAGTAATGCTCAAAATTCTCCAAGCCAGGCTTCAGCAATATGTGAACCGTGAACTTCCTGATGTTCAAGCTGGTTTTAGAAAGGGCAGAGGAACCAGAGTTCAAATTGCCAACATCCACTGGATCATGGAAAAAGCAAGAGAATTCCAGAAAAACATCTATTTCTGCTTTATTGACTATGCCAAAGCCTTTGACTGTGTGGATCACAATAAATTGTGGAAAATTCTGAAAGAGATGGGAATACCAGACCACCTAACCTGCCTCTTAAGAAATGTGTATGCAGGTCAGGAAGCAACAATTAGAACTGGATGTGGAACAACAGACTGGTTCCAAATAGGAAAAGGAGTCCGTCAAGGCTGTATATTGTCACCCTGCTTACTTAACTTATCTGCAGAGTACCTCATGAGAAATGCTGGACTGGAAGAAACACAAGCTGGAATCAAGATTGCTGGTAGAAATATCAATAACCTCAGATATGCAGATGACACCACCCTTATGGCAGAGAGTGAAGAGAAACTAAAAAACCTCTTGATGAAAGTGAAAGAGGAGAGTGAAAAAGTTGGCTTAAAGCTCAAGATTCAGAAAACGAAGATAATGGCATCCGGTCCCATCACTCCATGGGAAATAGATGAGGAAACAGTGGAAACAGTGTCAGACTTTATTTTTGGGGGGCTCCAAAATCACTGGAGATGGTGACTGCAGCCATGAAATTAAAAGATGCTTACTCCTTGGAAGAAAAGTGATGACCAACCTAGATAATATATTCAAAAGCAGAGACATTACTTTGCCGACTAAGGTCCATCTAGTCAAGGCTATGGTTCTTCATGTGGTCATGTATGGATGTGAGAGTTGGACTGTGAAGAAGGCCGAGTGCCAAAGAATTGATGTTTATTATTTAACTTATCTGCAGAGTACCTCATGAGAAATGCTGGACTGGAAGAAACACAAGCTGGAATCAAGATTGCTGGTAGAAATATCAATAACCTCAGATATGCAGATGACACCACCCTTATGGCAGAGAGTGAAGAGAAACTAAAAAACCTCTTGATGAAAGTGAAAGAGGAGAGTGAAAAAGTTGGCTTAAAGCTCAAGATTCAGAAAACGAAGATAATGGCATCCGGTCCCATCACTCCATGGGAAATAGATGAGGAAACAGTGGAAACAGTGTCAGACTTTATTTTTGGGGGGCTCCAAAATCACTGGAGATGGTGACTGCAGCCATGAAATTAAAAGATGCTTACTCCTTGGAAGAAAAGTGATGACCAACCTAGATAATATATTCAAAAGCAGAGACATTACTTTGCCGACTAAGGTCCATCTAGTCAAGGCTATGGTTCTTCATGTGGTCATGTATGGATGTGAGAGTTGGACTGTGAAGAAGGCCGAGTGCCAAAGAATTGATGTTTCTGAAGTGTGGTGTTGGAGAAGACTCTTGAGAGTCCCTTGGACTGCAAGGAGATCCAACCAGTCCATTCTGAAGGAGATCAACCCTGGGATTTCTTTGGAAGGAATTATGCTAAAGCTGAAACTCCAGTACTTTGGCCACCTCATGCGAAGAGTTGACTCATTGGAACAGACTCTGATGCTGGGAGGGATTGTAGGCAGGAGGAGAAGGGGACGACCGAGGATGAGATGGCTGGATGGCATCACGGACTCAATGGATGTGAGTCTGAGTGAACTCCAGGAGTTGGTGATAAACAGGGAGGCCTGGCATGCTGTGATTCATGGGGTCGCAAAGAGTCGACACAACTGAGCAACTGAACTGAACTGAACTTAATTGGCTATAGTTGTCTATATATTTGCTTTGTTATTTGTCTATATATTTATATTTGTTTTGTTGTTTAGTTGCTAAGTCATGTCTGACTGTTTTGTGACCCCATGGACTGCATCCCACCAGGCTCCTCTGTCCATTGCATTGCCCAGGTAAGAATACTGGAGTGGATTGCCATTTCCTTCTCCAGGGGATTTTTCTGACTTAGCGACTGAACTCCCATCTCCTGCATCACAGATTAATTCTTTACCACTAAGCCATTAGGGAAGCCCCCTATATATTTAGATCACCACAGTAGATCTTTCTTGTGTACCTTTTTAAATGCTTAGCTATTAAATTATGCAGGCCAAATTTGGATGAAACCAATATTAATTTTTTTAGAAGTTGTATTGAATTTTCACTTTGTATTAATAGTAAGATATCACTGCAGTCATTACAATCATGAATATTGTTATGAGACAATTGGGTTGGAACTACAACTCTGTACTCCTTGTGATTTCACATAATCTTTTCATGATAAACTACATTTTCATTGATAAACTACACACAACAATCTTGCTTACTTCATATGGTTATACAGAGTATTAAATAAATTAGTAAATAAGTAAAATGGCCTTTAAAAGGCCCTAGTGTGTAGTAAGTTTTGTACATTGCTAGCTATTATTATTTTCTAATTGTTTATATATATAAATTTATATTTAGAAACATTAAAAACATAATTTGTATTCATTATCAAAATTTATGTAAAAAATATATTTGTGAAGATTATAGTTTAAATTATTGGAATAGTTTCATGCAAAGAGTATTTATTCTTCCAAATTTTGATTGAATGCTACAGAAATTGTAAAAGGAAATTGTTTTGATCAGTCTCTTAATGAGACTGTATTATGCAAAGCATCCAATCCGATCACATTTAGGTGGCAATACTGACTTTTCAGTGACCATGAATTCAACTTCTCTTTCATCTCTGTAGTTGCTCTAAAAGTTGGCCTTTGAAATAAATGCTGGAGAGAGTGTGGATAAAAGGGAACCCTCTTACACTGTTGGTGGGAATGCAAACTAGTACAGCCACTATGGAGAACAGTGTGGAAAATCCTTAAAAAATTGTAACTACAACTGCCTTATGACCCAGCAATCCCACTACTGGGCATACACACCGAGGAAACCAGAATTGAAAGAGACACATGTACCCCAATGTTCATTGCAGCACTGTTTATAATAGCCAGGACATGGACGCAACCTAGATGTCCATCAGCAGACGAATGGATAAGAAAGCCATGGTACATATACACAATGGAGTATTACTCAGCCATTAAAAAGAATACATTTGAATCAGTTCTAATGAGATGGATGAAACTGGAGCTGATTATACAGAGTGAAGTAAGCCAGAAAGAAAAACACCAATACAGTATACTGACACATATATATGGAATTTAGAAAGATGGTAATGATGACCTTGTATGCAAGACAGCAAAAGAGACACAGAGGTATAGAACAGACTTTTGGCCTCTGAGGGAGAGGGAGAGGGTGGGATGATTTGGGAGAATGACACTGAAACATGTATACTATCATGTAAGAAATGAAGTGCCAGTCTGTGTTCGATACAGGATACAGGATCCTTGGGGCTGGTGCATGGGGATGATCCAGAGAGATGATACGGGGTGGAAGGTGGGAGGGGGGTTCAGGATTGGGAACTCATATACACCCGTGGTGGATTCAAGTCAATGTATGGCAAAACCAATACAGTATTGTAAAGTAAAATAAAGTAAAAATAAAATAAGGAAAATATAATGGTCTCTGAGGGAGTTGGGCTCTTGTACTTATCAGAATAAGTAAAGGTTTATTTTAGGGGCTGTGGTAGGGAGTTTACAGAGTTCTTTGTCTTACCTGAGAGGCAAAATTTCTTAGGTGCAGGAACTGAATGTGAATAACACACACTCAGTGCACTGTGGCATGGTTGCATGCAAGCCACGGGGCTCAGCAGCAGCCAAGAGTTGTATGACTGCTAAGGTTTGCACAGACAATAAATACTGCACATAAAGCTACTCACAAATTTTGTGGAAAAATATATTACTCTACTTTTCAGTGTAGAATTTGAAGCCAAACAGCTAAGTGAACATACTGTTGTTCACATACCAGCTTTACTCATCTATATAGTAGAACTAATAGCGCCGATCTGGTGGGTGGTTGGAAGAATTAAGCTACTGGTTCTTTATAAATTATTTCAGAAAGTTCAGACATTTCATACAATCTTGCTAAATGTTAACTGTGATTGTAATGGAGATATGAGCAGAATGCCTGGGACGCAGAAGACCGGTTGTATTTTTTTTCTTCCTAGGAAGGTCAAAAAAGGCTTTCCTCTTCCTGATAATTGTCTCTGCCTACCCACTCCAATTTGTCTCTCAAAGTTTGCTTAGATGTATTCATTTTCTGTGAAGACCTCTGGTCCCCCTGCACCTTTTTTTTTTTTTTTAATCAAAATGAATCACTCTACCCTTTACACAACTTCTAAACTCTTTTACCACCATCTGTTGAATTATTCTTATTTGCTTTACCTTTTATTCTCAACTTTGATGAATGTTGGTGAATTTACTTTGCATTGAATATTGAAGATTATCTCAGGAATATATTAGGAACCCTTGTACATGCTAGGAATATATAATATAATAAATATAAAGAAATCATATAACAGAAAAAGTAGGAAAATTTACCCGGTGACTTGTTCTACCAACTAACAAAATGTATTTTACCGCAAAAAGTTAAACCATAATGAACCCATACTGAGATATCAATTTAAAGCTATCAGAATGAGTATCTTGTTTGTTTGTTTTGGGTAAAATCTATTGTTGGAGTGGATATGGCCAAATAGATATTACATAAATTATAAACAGACTTATAAGTTGATATACCTTTCTGGAGAGTAATTTGATAAAAATTTACAAAAATGCCCAATCACCTTGTGGTGTCAGCTCTATTTCTAGAACTTTAGACTAATGAAATTATCAGATTTATGTGAAAATATAAATGTAAAAAGACTACAGCATAGCAGCCTTTATCTACAATGCTGCTATTCATAAGCAATTTTAGAATAAATTCTCGTGTACCTATATATTGATGAGTTATCAGCCATGTAACTCTTTAAGTTCTGTATTATTGACATGAAGATGAACACAATGCATCGTAAAGTGTAAGAGCTGTTTTAAAATGATCACATTTATTATGATCTGATATTAGTAAGAAATGTACATATACACTGGGGAGAAGTAGGGAGTGCATATAAAGTGTGAAAATGTACATAAAGATTGTGCCTCAAGCAATATTTAGGTAACTATTATATTCTTCTCTTTATATGCTTATAAGCCCATGTTGTCTTAGAGTAAATTCATAGTGTATTTTATCTATAATGGGAACATGTTATTGTTATGAAAAAGAAAGATATTGCCCAATAACCAAATGGATTTTTAAAAAATGCACTTCTGTAGTTTCCAATGACACTAGCTAAATACTTGGAAATGTTCATCTTGAAGGCCTCCCCCAGTGTAATTAGAAACACAGCTGTCGAAACTTGAACAGAAATAATTCTAGACTCAGGATTATGCTTTCCTATTTTTCCTTCTCTTCTTAGTTTTCCAGAGTCTAAGAAAACAAAGCACCATGAATTATTAGTCCATGGAAAAATTACCAGGGGGAAAAAGACCATTTTTAAAACTTTCATTATTTTTTATAAATAATTTACTTCATTCTAGACCTAAACGTTCAAAATACCCATGATTTACAGTTCAGAATGCCAGATCTATTTCCCAGGAAATGCCAGATACATTTTCCAGATGTGTTGTTTATGAGACTAGATTATTTTCACAGGTGTCAGGGTTTTGTGTTTTTGTTTTCCTTTTTCAAATTCTCTAATTAGCCTTAGAGGAAAGAGGAAACCTGCTTAATTCATTTTCAGAACAGGATACAGAGGCCCCTTCCACAGCTCAGTCACAAAACAGATGTGTTAGAAGCTGATGAAAGTTGACATGTAGCATTAACACAGATCATTTGGAGTAGATTTTGTCGGGGGGCGGGGGGGGGGGCTTTTCCTAACCTATATATGTATGTGTGTGTGTATATATATATACACACACACACTGCTAAGTTAAGTATGAAATAGCATTCTAAAAATAACATGACTTTTATTTTTTATTTTGTAATTCATGTACAGTGTGAATACCCAATAAATAAATGACATTGATCTAGCTGATATTGAGAAAACACTCTTACATTTAAAAAATATATAAAATATTAACTTCACTTTATGTATATCCATCATGTCTCAGCTCTATTTCTTTGTTGAAAGATAACTTTCTGTGCCTTATAGAAAATTTCCTTTGTCTTATGTGGTTGGTGGCTCAGAGGTTAAAGGGTCTGCCTGCAAGGCGGGAGACCCGGGTTCAATCGAAGATCCCTTGGAGAAGGAAATGGCAACCCACTCCAGTATTCTTGCCTGGAGAATCCCATGGACAGAGGAGCCTGGTAGGCTACAGTCCACAGGGTCCCAAAGAGTTGGACATGACTGAGCGAGTTCACTTTCACTTTCACTTTCAATGTGGTTGAATTTACTACTGCTGCTAATAATAATGACAGCAGTCACTACAGTAAAAGTAGGCTTATTTACTAAATATTAGGCCCTAGAAACACAGCTATTTTTTAATGACTATTTCCATTTTACAGATGAGGAGACTTAACCACTGAGAAATATCTAGGAAATAACTGATAAAGATGGAAATCAAGGCCCAGTTTGTCTGATTCTGACTTAACTGTGGCTTGATGTTGTCTTTGCCAATGTATTCTAGAATGGTGAAGATATATTTCTTTTAAGCAAAAAAAGAATTTAAATGTAAAATACCTTTTTGTATTACCCAGTGTATTCTTGCTTCTACAGTCTCACTTTATTTAAGGCATTTTATAGCTAACACATATCAGGAGTAGAGAAAAATAATTCAAAAGATAACAACTACATTTAAATTAAAATACCAGGCTAGGAATAAATGAAAAGGATGCCTGGCTACTACAGAGTTTCTGTCTATAAGCCTAGTGCTTTTACTTTCGGTTTTCTTTCATGGCCTTTCTTTTCAACGTTGCTTGATTTTACTGGTGGCTCAAACAGTAAAGAATCTGGCTGCAATGCAGGAAGCCTGGTTTGATCCTTGAGTTGGGAAGATCCCCTGGTGAAGGGAATGGATACCAATTCTAGTATTCTTGGCTGGAGATTCCCATGGACATAGGAGCCTAGTGGACTAGAGTCCCTGGAGTTACAAAGATTTGGACACAACTGAGCAACTAAGTATACACACATGCACAACTATTCATTGTGTCATGCATATTTTTTTTGTTTGTTTAATTAAAACCTAGAGTCTATCATACAAAATGAAGAAAGTCAGCAGGAAAACAAACATCATATATTAAAACATATATGTGTAATCTAGAAAAATAGTACAGATGAACCTATTTGAAGAGCAGGAATAAAAACGCAGATGTAGAGAACCGATGTGTGGACATGGATGCCAGGGACGGTGGGAAGATTTGAGAGATTAGATTTGACATAAATACACTACATGTGTAAAATATGCACAGTTGAGTTCCAGTTGAGCTCTTTCAAATCCTGAAAGATGATGCTGTGAAAGTGCTGCAGTCGATATGCCAGCAAATTTGGAAAACTCAGCAGTGGCCACAGGACTGGAAAAGGTCAGTTTTCATTCCAATCTCAAAGAAAGGCAATGTCAAAGAATGCTCAAACTACCACACAATTGCACTCATCTCACACTCTAGTAAAATAATGCTCAAAATTCTCCATGCCAGGCTTCAGCAAGACGTGAACCATGAACTCCCTGATGTTCAAGCTGGTTTTAGAAAAGGCAGAGGAATCAGAGATCAAATTGCCAACATCCACTGGATCATGGAAAAAGCAAGAGACTTCCAGAAAAACGTCTATTTCTGCTTTATTGACTATACCAAAGCCTTTGACTGTGTGGATCACAATAAATTGTGGAAAATTCTGAGAGAGACAGCCATACCAGATCACCTGACCTGCCTCTTGAGAAATCTGTATGCAGGTCAAGAAGCAACAGTTAGAACTGGACATGGAACAACAGACTGGTTCCAAATAGGAAAAGGAGTCCGTCAAGGCTGTATATTGTCACCCTGCTTATTTAACTTCTAAGCAGAGTACATCATGAGAAACACTGAACTGGAAGAAACACAAGCTGGAATCAAGATTGCTGGGAGAAATATCAGTAACCTCAGATATGCAGATGACACCACCCTTATGGCAGAAAGTGAAGAGGAACTTAAAAGCCTCTTGATGAAAGTGAAAAAGGAGAGTGAAAAAGTTGGCTTAAAGCTCAAGATTCAGAAAACGAAGATCATGGCATCCAGTTCCATCACTTCATGGCAAATAGATGGGGAAACAGTGGAAACAGTATCAGACTTTATTTTGAGGGGCTCCAAAATCACTGCAGATGCTGACTGGAGCCATGAAATTAAAAGACGTTTACTCCTTGGAAGGAAAGTTATGACCAACATAGATAGCATGTTGAAAAGCAGAAACATTACTTTGCCAGCAAAAAAGTCAAGGCTATGGCTTTTCCTGTGGTCATGTATGGATGCCAGAGTTGGACTGTGAAGAGAGCTGAGTGCTGAAGAATCCATGCTTTTGAACTGTGGTGTTGGAGAAGGCTCTTGAGATGGCAGAAAGTGAAGAGGAACTAAAAAGTCTCTTGATGAAAGTGAAAGAGCAGAGTGAAAAAGTTGGCTTAAAACTCAACATTCAGAAAATGAAGATCATGACATCCGGTCCCATCACTTCATGGGAAATAGATAGGGAAACAGTGGAAACAGTGTCAGACTTTATTTTTGGGGGCTCCAAAATCACTGTAGATGTTGACTGCAGTCATGAAATTAAAAGACGCTTAGTCCTTGGAAGGAAAGTTATGACCAACCTAGATAGCATATTGAAAAGCAGAGACATTACTTTGCCAACAAAGATCCATCTAGTCAAGGCTATGGTTTTTCCAGTGGTCATGTATGGATGTGAGAGTTGGACTATGAAGAAAGCAGAGCATCAAAGAATTGATGCTTTTGAACTGTGGTGTTGGAGAAGACTCTTGAGAGTCCCTTGGACTACAGGGAGATCCAACCAGTACATTTTAAAGGAGATCAGTCCTGAGTGTTCTTCGGAAGGAACAATGCTAAAGCTGAATCTCCAGTACTTTGGCCACCTCATGCGAAGTATTGACTCATTGGAAAAGACTCTGATGCTGGGAGGGATTGGAGGCAGGAGGAAAAGGGGATGACAGAGGATGAGATGGCTGGATGGCATCACAGACTCGATGAACGTGAGTTTGAGTGAACTCTGGGAGTTGATGATGGACAGGGAGGTCTGGCATGCTGCAACTCATGGGGTCACAAAGAGTTGGACAAGACTGAGCAACTGAACTGAACTGAACTGAAGTGCACTGAACTGAACTAGGTATTATGGGTTAAACTGTGTTCCCTTCTGTTTGTATATGTTTAACTCCTAGCTCTCATTATCTCAGTTGTTTCTATTGTTGTTCTGTTGCTCAGTCATGTCTGACTCTTTGCAACCCAATGGATGACAGGCATGCCAGGCTTCCCTATCCTTCACTATCTCTTGGAACTTGCTCAAACTCATGTCCGTTGAATCGGTGATGCCATCCAACCATCTCATCCTCTGTTGTCCACTTCACCTACCTGCTTTCAATCTTTCCCAGCATCAGGGTCTTTTCCAATGAGTCAGTTCTTTGCATCAGGTGGCCAAAGTATTTGAGTTTCAGCTTCAGTATCAGTCCTTTAAGTGTATATTCAGGACTGATTTCCTTTAGGATGGACTGGTTGAATCACCTTGCAGTTCAAGGGATTCTCAAGAGTCTTCTCCAACAGCACAGTTCAATAGCATCAATTCTCAGCACTCAGCCTTCTTTATAGTCCAACTCTCATATGCATACATGACTACTGGGAAAATCATAGCTTTGACTAGACAGACCTTTGTCAGGAACATCAGTAGAGTAACATCAGTGGAGATCTGATAACTAATGATTTGTGGAGTTCTCTCTGGGAAAAGTCATTCTATTTATTATCATTCCAGTTCAGGTCAGTCGCTCAGTTGTGTCCGACTCTTTGTGACCCCATGAATCGCAGCACACCAGGCCTCCCTGTCCATCACCAACTCCTGGAGTCTACCCAAACCCATGTCCATTGAGTCGGTGATGCCATCCAACCATCTCATCCTCTGTGGTCCCCTTCTCCTCCTGCCCTCAATCTTTTCTAGCATCAGGGTCTTTTCAAAGTGTCTATCTATTATGCTGCTGTCTTAATGGCCATCAGCTACTGGGTTATTCAAAAAGTTCATATAGGATCTTACAGAAAACTGGAATTTACTTTCTGGCCAACTCAATAGTTCTGCTAAGGGCTGCGATGAACTCTGTTATTGTTGTTCAGTTGCTAAGTCATGTCTGACTGTTTGCAGTCCCACGGACTGCAGCACTCCAGATTTCCCATGCATACCACGATCTCTACACTTGTTTTTTTCCCCCAATTTAAGAAAGTGCTTTTGTGTGTGTGTGTGTGTGTGTGTGTGAGTGGGTGGTGATCTTTCTTTCTTTCGAAGTATGAAAAGAAGTACATTTTAGATTTCAAAACAGTCCTGTTCTTCACATCAAGTGGCCAAAATACTGGGGTTTTAGCTACAGCATCAGTCCTTTTAGTGAATATTCAGCACTGATTTCCTTTAGTATTGACTGGTTTTATCTTCTTGCTATCCAAGGGACCCTCAAGTCTTCTCCAGCACCACAGTTCAGAAGCACCAATCGTTAGGTGCTCAGCTTTCTGTATAGTCCATCTCTCATATCCATACATGACTACTGGAAAAAATCATAGCATTACCTCAGACAGTGACCTAATTTGAAAACAGGTTTGCTGGAGGTGCAAGTAGTTAAGTGCACACTGGATATTGTGGGCCCCTTGTCCAATACAACTTTTTTTAACAAACAAAGAGAAACTTGAACATAGAGACATGTTCACAGAGAGAATGGTATACGAAGATTGGAATTATGCTGCCATAAGCCAAGCAACTACCTCAAAGGAGGAGAGAGGCCTGGAGAAGATCCTTTCCAGCACCTTCAGAGGAAAAATGGTCCTGTTGACATTTTGCTCTCAGAACTGTGAAATAATAAAACCTATTGTTTAAGCCACTCAGTTTCTGACACTTTGTTATGGCAACATTAACAAACTTGTACACTGCCCTCATAGTTCCTGGATGGAATTTTTCATTGCATTATTATGCATTTCTACCTCTGTCTAGAACAGTGCTGTCTAAAGAACTTTTGTCTGTGATGCAAATGTTCTGTCTTAGGAGAAGATCCTTTCCAGCACCTTCAGAGGAAAAATGGTCCTGTTGACATTTTGCTCTCAGAACTGTGAAATAATAAAACCTATTGTTTAAGCCACTCAGTTTCTGACACTTTGTTATGGCAACATTAACAAACTTGTACACTGCCCTCATAGTTCCTGGATGGAATTTTTCATTGCATTATTATGCATTTCTACCTCTGTCTAGAACAGTGCTGTCTA
Organism: Madoqua kirkii; assembly: GCA_006408675.1. Taxonomy (NCBI): domain Eukaryota; kingdom Metazoa; phylum Chordata; class Mammalia; order Artiodactyla; family Bovidae; genus Madoqua; species Madoqua kirkii. The sequence goes on from SJYC01016931.1 coordinate 20,878, forward strand.
AAGAACTTTTGTCTGTGATGCAAATGTTCTGTCTTCGGTCCAGATGTTTTCCATTAGCTAAAGGTGACTACTAAACACTTGAAATGTAGCCTCTGTACCTAAAGAGCTAAATTTTTATTTTACTTAATTTCAATTAATTTACATTTACATTAAATAACTGCTTTTGGCTAGCAATTACCATATAGAAAACTGCAGCTTTAGAACTTGTTATAGTGCGATAGGAGTGTTTACCTCAGAGTCTTAGTCTTAAACCAGTT
>SJYC01016932.1:0-29812 GCA_006408675.1 Madoqua kirkii
GTTCATGATCTGAGCCACAGTCAGCTCCTGGTCTTGTTTTTGTTGACTGTATAGAGCATATATATACATATACATATACATATATAAACATATATATATGTTTCATGATATATATTATATATGTATTACTTATTTGTTGTTATTCAGTTGGTAAGTCATGTCTGACTCTTTGAAACCCAAGGACTGCAGCATGCCAGGCTTCCCTGTCCTTCACCATTGCAGTCCAAAGGACTCTCAAGAGTCTTCTCCAGCATCAGAGTTCTATAAAAGATAACTATAAGAAATGAGACCGATTTTATGCATGTATTCTGGAACAGTATTGGTACTGGAATATAATGTCAAAATGTGTGTTTGATTTTTAAATGACATTGAAATAAAGGCATTTTTCTTTTAAATGCCAAAGTATTGTCTATGTCTTGGGGGCTGTGGTAGACAGAGCTCAGGGTGACCCTCATGTTCATATATCTTGTATATCTGGGACTTTTTGTCTTGCTTCTAATAAATGCAGTGTAGCAAATATGTTGCAATGTGATGAGAGGATATCACTCTTCTGATTTTTGATAGTTACTATGGTTGTGTGTGTGTATATATATATATCCATCTTGCTACCACACATGGGAGAGACTTCCTGACTTACCTCCCTTCTTTATTTAAAGAAACACACTGCCATGTTGTCAAGTGCCCATAGAGAGGGCCAGGTGGTAAAAAATTACAACTTTAAGAATTGAGAGTAGCCTCTGACAAACAGGCAGAGGAAATAAAAAAGGGAACCTTAGTCCTACAACTCCAAAGAGATGGATTCTGCAACAACCTGAGACAGCTTGGAAGTGGAGGTGTATATTTTCCCATATATACACCTGAGGCCATGAGCTGACTGATGCCTTGATTACATCCCTGTGAAAATCTGAGCAGTGGAACAGCTAAGTCACGCTCAGACTTGTGACTCATGAAAACATGGGATTTAATGTTTTCTTTTACATTAATAAGTTTATGGTGTCTTGTTACACAGCATTCAGTCCCTGATAGCAACTTGCATTTTCCTTATTCACATGAGCAAATGGTGATTCACATAATTCCAGTGGACTGCGTGTTGAATGAAAGAGAATTTATTTTTACCAGAGTATTTTCCATCATCCTTTGACTTGAATTTGCAATGAGTTTCTTTAAGCTAAGGAAAACTGGCTTGAATGTTTTCAACAGGAAAAAGACACTTTTAAAAATGATTTGATATATGAATGTAATAACTGCATATGTTCACTTAATATGGTTTCTAAAAAATTTATCTCTCTCAAAAGTGTTTAAAAGCTATACAATGTGAAAAGTCTGTTTATGGGCTTTGAGAAAAATAGGAATACCTCATTCTTGTTTTAAAAATGCTAATTTTACTTGAACAGCTAAGTCACGCTCAGACTTGTGACTCATGAAAACATGGGATTTAATGTTTTCTTTTACATTAATAAGTTTATGGTGTCTTGTTACACAGCATTCAGTCCCTGAATAGCAACTTGCATTTTCCTTATTCACATGAGCAAATGGTGATTCACATAATTCCAGTGGACTGCGTGTTGAATGAAAGAGAATTTATTTTTACCAGAGTATTTTCCATCATCCTTTGACTTGAATTTGCAATGAGTTTCTTTAAGCTAAGGAAAACTGGCTTGAATGTTTTCAACAGGAAAAAGACACTTTTAAAAATGATTTGATATATGAATGTAATAACTGCATATGTTCACTTAATATGGTTTCTAAAAAATTTATCTCTCTCAAAAGTGTTTAAAAGCTATACAATGTGAAAAGTCTGTTTATGGGCTTTGAGAAAAATAGGAATACCTCATTCTTGTTTTAAAAATGCTAATTTTACTTTAAGTGCATTCTATATGAAATTATGTAGGGAATAAATATATTTTTATATTCTGTAGCTAAGATATAAAAAATGTCTACAATTTGTGAATAATTCATGTGGGTAGATGGTTCCTAATATCTTTAATTTTAAAAAATTATAGGGAAGAAATTGTTGTCTTGGGAATGCTATTTGCACAGCTATAAAGATACCATGCTTCTCACAGGGACCTACACTGAGGCTCTCACAGAGATAAAAAAAAGTTGTTTGGGGATGGGATTTGTACAGAGTAAAATAAGTCAGAAAGAAAAAACAAACATCATATATTAACCCATGTATGTGGCATCTAGAAAAATGGTACAGATGAACCTATTTCCAAGGCAGGAATAGAGACACAGACATAGAGAACTGACATTTGGACACAGGGTGGAGAGAGGAGGGTAGGATGAACTGGGAGATTAGGATTGACATATATACACTACCATGCATAAAATAGATAGCTAGTTGAAACCTGGTATAAAGCACAGGAAGCTCAGCTCAGTGCTCTGTGATGACCCAGATGGGTGGGATAGGGGCTGGGAGTGGGCAGGAGATCCAAGGAGGAGAGGAGGGGATGTATGTATGCATATGACTGATTCATTCTAACACAACATTTTAAAGCAATTATATTCCAATAAAATAAAATAAAATGGATAGCCAACATGGACCTACTGTATAGCCCAGGGAACTCTGCTCAATATTATGTAACAACTTAAATGGGAAAAGAATTTGAAAAAGAATAGATACATGTTTCCGTACAACTGGATCACTTTGCTGTACACCTGAAGTTAACACAAGACTATTAATCAACTATACCCCAATATAAAAATAAAAAGTTAAAGCAAAGCCTTCCATGAATCCTTTTCCAGCTATTATCCTATCTACATCTAGTTTCAGTCAAAGTTTCCTATTTGAATCATTCTTTGAAATGTCTTGGTGGTCTCTCATCTTTCCAATCCATGCCCCTCTTGTGCTAAAAGAGGGAGCTAACACACAGTGTGTACCATGGAGAGGTCAATGACTCCCCTTCACCTTCAAGCTAAAAACAATTCCTGCAGGTATCCCATATTTTGCTATCCCATTGCCTATTCCACAGCCTTCTCTTCAGAGTTTTTATTCTAGGCATCTGTGTTCTTCCCTCATCATGCCTATTGAACTGTACATTCCTTGAAAATAGGACCTGAGCCTGGTGATAAATGCTTATGAAAAGAATAAATGACTCAAATTTTGAATCTAACATTAACCTGGCAACAAAAGGTCAGTATGATTTATATGGCCAGTGAATCATGACACTAAGATCATGACACAGATGTGGAATTTACTTGCAAAATAGCCAGTCCAAGACTTCAGCAAAGCAATATCAATACTTGCTCTATAGAATCTACTTCTCACAACAAGGCTCCTCCCTTGGCCTCTGGGAGCACGGACGTCTAAAAGAGAAGTGTTTCTTTTTTTATATTTTCATGTTTTCCTTAGGGTCTAAGTAACTTCTCTTCTAATTAGAGAGGATATAGATCAATCATATTTGCATGCAGAGGAAGAGACTGTCTTGAGTCTTCACTAAGTGACCCAGGAGGTAGACCAGACGTGCCTGAAAAGCTGAATACCAGGACTTAAGAAACCTAGTGCATATGTGGGCTCCACTGTTAGTCTAAACAGACTGTCGTGTGGCAGCTGCCTTTCATTATCTACTCAAATCTCTGAATCTTATTTTTTTTGTCTTATTCCCTCCAAACCATAATCTTCTCTATTGGCCTTGAATGTACAGAATTTCAGTCTGAAAGGGTTAGACATTGACTGCAGGCGCTGTAATCAGTTCTTGGAACACTAGAACCCGTTGTGCTTAGAAGCTTCTGGAGACATGATGCTTGATGATGGAGTGTTTTGGAATGATCCAGCTGGACGATACCCTAGAGGTAAGAGAAACACAGAGCTTGTATTTTCTGGGGTAGTTTTCAAAGTGCTAACTCTGTAGTCAGCATAAACCAATTAATACTCGTTAGAAAATAAGACTCTTGTTGTTAGAGATCTGGTTATTGTTATAATAGTAGTAGCTATCCTAGAGAACATTTTACATTATTTGAGGGTAGTATGTAATGGCATGGCTCAAGAATCAGACTAACTAGGTCCAAATTGTGTTCTCTCATTCATAGCTGTGTGATCTAGAACAAGGATAAATGACTGACGCTCTCTGAACTTTGCTTCCCGGATTATAAAGTGGGAATGGAAGAGTTCTTACAACACGTTTATTATGAAGATTAAATAAGATAATTTACATAAATCATTTAGCATTCAGTAATTACAGAATATGTTAGCTATTTTGATTATTATTAAAAATTTTATAGATGAAGGAACAGAAGCATAGGAAGTTTAAATAAGTTGCCTGAGCTAGACAACTGGCAAAGAAGTTAGAATTAGAGTTTGGATTCAGATCGTCATAGCGCCAAGCCCTTTTCGTATTCACTTCACCATGCAGCTTAACACAGAAACATCCAGTGAATTATTCAACCACACATTTTGCAATTCACTTGTGGGAAACCTAGGTTCAGATTCATTATGCCCACTTTTCTTCCCTATGAGAAACTAGGGGTAGGATAGGAAGGGTTGCAAGAGAGTGACCCAGAGAAGGCAAACTCACCACTCTTTCCTTGTTTTCTTGTGGCTGAGCCTAAGTTGGTTAGTGACAGAACCAGAGGATACTCTCTTCTCTGAAGTAGAAACAGGGATACTAATAAAAATATTTAGTAATTGGATTGATATGAAGAGTAAGCCATCAGAATGAATACAGTGGCTAGCCCCAGATCAAGAGGATCCTGGAGGTTCCTTGCTGGAGTTCCAAGTTTGTGACTTTTTAAAAAATTATTTTAAATTGGAGGATAACTGCTTTATGATGTTTTGGCCTCTGTCACACCACAATCAGCCATAAATATACATATGTCCCCTCCCTCTTGAACTGCCCTTCCTCCCTACCCACACCCCACCCTTCTAGGTCATCACAGAGCACCAGGCTGAGCTCCCTGTGTCATACAGACAATTTATGTCCTTTAGTTGCTGGATTATGGGGAGAACTGTGGGCGGGCTTGGGGCGGAGACTCTTCTAGCCCAAGGGAAGTATTTCCATATTTTACTGTGCTGCAATCATGCAGTAGCAGGCCAACTGAAGGTCAGCCCTGGAGGTGTACACTTTTCATCTTGGTTACTGGTTTGTTTTCCAATCCTGCATACTGTAGTGCTTTTATTCAATGATGAATTTTTAAGGTGAGTTTTATTGCTTCTCAGCAAGTGAAAAGTTTTAAACTCAGAGTCAAGTCTGAGTCCATAACCTGAGTTCTGTGTTAGACTACCTCAACTTCATACTATGTGCTCAGTCACTTCATTCATGTCCAATTCTTTGCCACCCTGGGAAGCCCAGGATAATAAAATTCAACAGCATAATGAAGAGAAAACTGAGATATACAGTGGATGGTAGCGACAGAGCTGAACTTGAACTCAGAACTTCTCACTTTTCACCCAGAACTTTCTCATCACATGGCATTAGCCTTTCTGAAAAAAAGTGAAAGTGTTGGTTGTTCAGCTGTGTCCAGCTCTTTGTGACCCCATGGACTGTAGCCCAACAGGCTCCTCTGTCCATGGAGTTCTCCAGGCAAGATTACTTGAGTAGGTAGACATTCCTTTCTTTAGGGGATCTTGCCAATCTGGGTCTTCTGCATTGCAGGCAGATTGTCTGAGCCACGGGGGAAGCCTACCAACATCAAAAACACTAGTCCTCTCTGTCAAAATTTGCCTTTGCCAGTATTTCTGCTCTCTGATTGGGAAGATTCTGATAAGGGAGGGCCTGCACTTTAAATCCTATCAAGCATATGCAATGATCAAATATCAACTTGCTCAAAGAATCAGAAGTTTCTAAAGCTCCTTATACACACCTAGATGATTATTCTTGTGGCTTGCTAAATTTGATCCAGGATTATTTTTAACACAAAAAGAGACTTCTGTTCAATCCAACCTCTCAAGCTAACTACATTTGCTCAAACCAGATAAAAGTATGATTTATTTTTCATTTCTGTGTGATATTAATAACATTTTTAAAGCTCAGTATTAATCATAACTTCTTCCATGTCAAGATGAGCAACTAGCGTGCTTGTGAAACAATTGGCTCAGCCATACACCCTGCCATACTTAAAGAAACAGTATTCTCTGAGTCCCTTTTTTCCCAAGGAAAGGGAAAAAACTAAAGGATAAGTAAATGGGGCAGAAAAAATATCTAAAAACAATGATTTTGTTTATTTATTCTTTCCTGCCTTGTTCAAGAAGATTTTAATTTATTTAATTTTTAGTTTATCCAATTTTATGACTCCTGATTGCCACCATAGGTTTCTGAGAAATCAAAATGACTTGTGACAGTTATACCGTTAGCAATGGCATTGAAATGATCTGTAAGTCCCTTTAAAAATAAATTTAAGTTCAAGACTCTAAACAACTATACAGAGTTTCTATTAATAAGATAGTTTTTATTGTTTTCACTTATTTATTTTGCATATTTCCTAAAGCATATCATATCCAACAGTTCAAATTTCACTACACTACTCCTTCCACTCAGGTTTAAGATGAATTCATATTTTCCTAATAGTTTATGTGTCATAATAACTAAAATATAGATTTTTCACTTATTTCTTTATGTATTTACTTAGCATCTCAGTTTCTTGTTGAGTTGTCCTTGCATCAATTTCATAAATTTGCTGTGATTTTAGGTAAATTGCTTAGAAAACTGACTAGCATTTACTAGTTATTAACAAAGCTTACTTTTAAAAATAAATATCAAGTCAGGTCTTAAGAGTGTCCTTAGGTCTCCCCTCAGCTGGGGACGGATCCATGGCTGGGATGGATCTGTGCATTTATCTTAGGGGCATCCTTGCATCTCTGATTCTAGAATTAATACTGAGTTGCTATTTTTGGTTATGCAAATTTTGCACTGCACTATACCTGCTGCTGCCGCTGCTGCTGCTAAGTCGCTTCAGACGTGTCCAACTCCGTGCGACCCCAGAGACAGTAGCCCACCAGGCTCCCCTGTCCCTGGGATTCTCCAGGCAAGAACACGAGTGGGTTGCCATTTCCTTCTCCAATGCATGAAAGTGAGAAGTGAAAGTGAAGTTGCTCAGTCGTGTTCAACTCTTAGCAACCCCATGGACTGTGGCCTACCAGGCTCCTCCATCCATGGGATTTTCCAGGCAAGAGGACTGGAGTGGGTGCCATAACTCACATCCACCTCAGGCTTAAAGCAGCTTCTCCTTAGAAGGCACAGGTGACCAGACTTTGCATTCCTACAGTTCCTTCTATTTGATGAGCAAGCTGGAAAATGCTACAGAGTTCTCATTTCTTCACTTCAGTTCTCTTCTTTTCTTTCCTCTCAGGTTATGTCCTCCATCTTGCTGTTTCTGTTGCAGTTCCGTTGCCTCCGATTTGAATTTTGCCTCTCTGGATTGTGGGATTGATACTAGCTTAGCCTACATGCTGGTTTTGCACTGGACTCTTGCCTTTTAAAATCCAAGTGGAAAAATATTTCTTAAACAATACACAAAAAAGCACAAACTGATTTGATAAAATCAACTTTAGACTTCTCTCTAACAGAGGACCCTATGAAGTTATCAGATGACTGATATAATGGTAAGAACATAATATTTGAATATAGTAGAGAATCACTAGAAAAAGATAAAAATTGCAAAAGAGAGTATATAATAGACAAATCAAAAAAGGGAAAACAACATAGGTTTATGATGAGATAGTCAAATTTATAATAATCTGAGAAATGCAAAAGATAATTTTATACCAATCAGTTTAACAAAAATGTAAATGTAAAATTTAATTATTCTAGGTGTTCCTTAGATTGTGAGGAATGTACATGCACTGCTAATGAATATTTAATCAGTTGCAGCCTTTCTGGACAGTAATTTGGCATGGCTGAGTGAAATGAGCAACAAACAAATATTCCTACAAATATATATACATGCTAGAGAAACTCTCCCATATCTCCATAAAAAGACAGGTGAAAAAAAGTTCATTAGAGCATTGTTTAGGGAATTAGGGTATTTGGATGACCTGAATGTCCATTGCTGCATGTATGGTTAAATTAAATGCAATGGATGTATTTTCAGTGATGCAGTACAATGCAGCAATGAGAAGGAATGAACAAGATTGATAATAACAACATGGACAGATTAAGGGGAAAGTCCTGAGTTTTTTAAAAAAAGAGAGAGCATTGAAACAAGAACTAGTAGTTTTACATAAATTAAAACTTAAGTCCACTTAATGTTATACTGATATTTCTTTCAAGGATATGCATACTCCAAACCACATTAAACACTTTATAATAGATTCACCATAAAGGAAGTGTTTGTAAGGAAATTACATCAGGATGGGGATGGAGAGTATAATAAAAAATAAATAGAATTGAATGAAGTATGGGATTGGTCAAATTATTTGTTTGGATTTTTCCATAATATGTTACAGAAAAGTCTGAACAAAATTTTTGGCCAGCTTAATAAGAAAGGAGCTCACTGAGAGTGACATGCATTGAAGCAAGGATTCATTTCTCCATACCTGCTGTCCAAGAAATGAAATTGTCTGAGAAACCTACCAGGACATTCTGCCCAGAGTTATTTACTTGTGAGACAATGCTTCACATTTAGCATTTCCATCAGAATATCTTGAAGAGTTCAGCTTAGAAGTTTATATTTCTCTACGTGAATAAAGAGTTGGCATGACTGAGTGACTAAACTGACTGATATGAATGAATATACTTTATTTCTTCTACAATACATGAAACATTCATTAATATTAAGAAGAGTTGAGGATGTATTTGAGATAAACCAATTTCTATTTAGTAAAATACTGGCAAAGTCCATCACCACACGCTATATACTATTTCTTCTCAAAATAAGATGCTTCAAGATGCTTATTTACCAAGTGGCTCAAAAAATCTGTTTGATATAAACTACATGATGCTTATATACATCTACTTGATAGACACCAATAAAGAAACATACTCAGAATGTACTAATTCTTTACATATATACATATATAAAGGAGTCACATTATTGCCTGCACCTTTTGAATGTATTTGGAACAGAGACAAAGCATGTGTATTAGTCTAAATATAGATATGAATATAGTAAGTGATTTAAAAAACAATTGAAAGTTAGATTTGAAAAATAAATTGTGGGGTCTTCACTGGCTCTTACAAGGCCTGCCGTTCCAGAGGATTAAGTGGGTTTTACAAGATGACATATGTGCTAAATTTACGGATGTTCCCTCACCAAGTTGTGGAGATGATAGAAACTGTGGGGAGATTTTCAAGACAACCTTATATTGTGGAAAGAAATCCAGACTAAAATTGTGAGGAGTTCCTTTAACACTTCTTTCTAACAGCTTGAGAAACCACATTATATCCCTGAACCCAATTTGTTCATCTGTAAGTAGAGAAATAGTTGCAAGATGCTCACAACATTCTAATGACAAAACAAATGTGAAAGAGCTTAGTGAACCTCAGTTGTTGGGATATAGGGAAAACTAGTAGCAATCATGATTGTTTACCTCCCTGACCTTGTCACTTCACCTGCTTTGAAAATGAAAAACAAAAGGTAAGAATGGAAGAAAATTACGTTGAAAGTAAGACAAAAACAGATAAGATTCTGAAAGACTTTGCATCTACTGAGTTGAGGAGAGAAATTATATCAGAACAAGAATTTAGCATCAAATCTCTGTCAATTTCTTCCCAGTCTCTTCCCTGCTTTGGTCAGACAAACCCCTCAAATTGAAGCTCACTTCCAGACCAGGGTCTTCCCTGGGGGCTAAGACGATAAAGAATCTGCCTGTAATGCAGGAGATCCGGGTTTGATCCCTGGGTCAAGAAGATCCCCTGGAGAAAGAATGACTACCCACTCCAGTACTCTTGCCTGGAGAATTCCATGGACAGAGGACCCTGGTGGGCTATAGTCCATGGGGTTGCAAAGAGACATGACTGAATGACTAACACTTTCTTCTTTCTTTCTTCCGGACCCTTCAGCCAGACCAGAGTTGACATCTTCCATGTCAAGTGGTGAATATTATGGTATGCAGGGAAAAACTGGGAGAAATGCTATTATGTTTCCTCCAGACTGGGACACTTGTATGAGTTATGAGAGGGGCACATACGCTGACTACTCCTGGCAACTGACACAGATAGTCACGCTACAGAAATTCCACGTGTCCTTCTGTTACCTGTGCCTTGTTAAGTTGCAGGTTAAATCATTTCACAGTCCCAGTAGCAATGCTGAGTTTTTCTAATCCCGTTTGCACTAACACAATTATGAGAATCCCGGGAATTCTAAAGCTCTATGAAGTTTGCTCCTTCCCAGCTATTTTATGGGGTCCCTAGAGAGTAGCTCTGCTGTTTGTGAATTCCTTCTTTCTAGCTAGTGTTAGAACATTTGCCGTCTTTTCACCATCTCCTCAGGCAAGCATCATGAATGCAGGGGAGGGAGCATTTTCCATGCCCTGGGTGCCAGCATTTTCACTTCACAAATGCATGCAATCGGAGTCACCCTGTCCCTGCCCTGAGTCACATCTGTTGTTTCCTTAGCATCTCCTCTTTTTCAGATGTGAGCAGCTTCATGCTCCCCGCTGTGTGCCTTCACCATAGTCCCATCACCTTTTTTGAGGTTTCTTCTTTATTCCCCCTTGTTCTTTGTTAGAGACTCTAAAGCAGCATGTTCAAGATCTCCATCGAAATGCAAGCAGAATCAGTGTTATTTTTAACCACTGCTCTGCCCAAGACTCTGGCACTGGTTTCTGGAGAAAAACACTGTGTACATAATATGAGTAGCTCACTACTAAAACAAATTCTTCTACTCTGCAACTGGGTGTTCACCTTTATAGCACACTAGTTATTTTATCTCTCCCCTCCATAAACAGATGAGTCTTGGCAGTTCATAAAAATAGAATGATGTGAGAGAAAACACAAAGAAGGGAGGAGATAAGTGAGGAAGATATTCTCCACAGGAGGAAAAGCTTGATTAGAGAGCAGCAAGAATAATTATGTCCACGCTACAAGATTCCTAGACTGCTCTCATTGAAAGATGCCTGTTGGGGAATATTTTAAGCCAGAGTTGCCTCAACTAACAGCTGCTCAATTCACACAGGAGTTGAGGCAGTAAATGAAGGGATATTTTGTAGATTTCTGAACAAGAGACAGCCATGGACAGTCATGTTTACAGGAGGGCTTGCAATGGGTAAAGACTGTAAACAGAGAGAAAGGCTAGGACTATAGGAATAAAACATGTGTGGGGCATAATTTAGACTCTACTGGTGGTCGGGACTGCCGGGAGCGATGGAAAGGAGAATGAAAGGCATTTTAAAAGAATAACTGACATAGCTGACTTCTCAGGAGAAAAAATGTTCATGTCCATTTCAGAGAGCTTAACAAATTAAAATTCATGAATCTCCCCAGTAGGCTGTTTCCTTTAAGGTGATTTTCATTCTGAGGAATCTCATCTCAGACTTGCTCTCTCAGTGTCCTAGAGCAGAAAATCAGGCCCAGCAGCGTTCAAGGTGACTGTCTAGACTGAAGTTCAAGCTTTCAGACTTCCTGTCTCAAAGCTTAAATGTTCATCCCACCAGTTATTTATGGTATGGTACTGGGCTTCCCTGGTGGCTCAGAGATTAAAGCTGCTGCCTGGAATGCAGGAGACCTGGGTTCGATCCCTGGGTCGCGAATATCCCCTGGAGAAGAAAATGGCACCCTACTCCAGTACTCTTGCCTGGAGAATCCCATGGAGGGAGGAGCCTGGTAAGCTACAGTCCACGGGTCGCAAAGAGTCGGACACGACTGACTGACTTCACTTTCGCTTTTCATTGGCAGGTTGAATGTGAACAAAATGTATACAATCCATGGATAGCTTCCAGAGTTTGACTCCCTAAAACTGGAAAATAAAAGCAACCATAAAAACGGGAAGATAGATGACATTCACACTGAGGACAGGCTGTTGGCATTGACTGGGTCTGTGGTGATATGTTGAAGTGTCCAGGTGACAGACAGCAAGGATGGTAACTTTCAGAGGGTCAAGATAGCAGAGAGATATTTGAGTCACTGGGATGGGGGTAAAAACTGAAACTCTGAGAATAAATACTCTTTTATAAGGGACAAGATAACAGAGAAGACTAGAAGGGAAACCAAGATCGATTGTCTCATCATCTATCATATGGAGAAAGTACCCGTGCTTCCCCCTACACAGCAAGCAGCCTTGAACACAGGCTCCCGACTGTCAGGCTATGTCAGAGATACGATTGGCCCCAACTGTCCTCATCGCCCAGCTTTTTTTGTGCCATGTTGACCAGTCTGTGCTTTTTCTTTCACACTCTCCTCCTGTGTGTCGAGTGTTTAGACAGGGATGTCTGCACTGTGACCCTGACTCATGTGTTCCTTTCCTGTTTGCTCAAATCTGGCTTTACAAAGGCTTACTGCAGAAGGAGAGATAATGTATTACTTTCTGACTCTTGGAAATATAAGGAAATCCCATCATTTAGTGAAATTATGCTTATAGTTTCCCTTACATACTGCACAGATGTCATTCCACTTTTTGCCTCTGATCCTTCCACAGGCATCTTGGGGAGGGAGGAATGAGAAAACACTTTCCCTGGGAACCACCACGGTCTGTAGAAGGTTACAGCAGTTTTTCAAAATGCCAGGTCAGCAAGACATACGCTTCAGAGACCACAGCACACGATGTAATACTTGCAACCACAGTGAACTTGGCTCAAACCATTTATTTGAAAAATTCCAGACTGGGGCCAAGGTATAGAGAAATAGCTCCATAATTTATAGGTCCCATTTAAGTCTTCTCTCTGTAAAATTAAATTCCACCCTTTTCCTACTTCTTCTTGCAACAGCAGTTTCCTGGCATGGCTGACAAGCTTTACTCATGAGAGTGCTACTTCTTAGAGCAATGAAAGGCTGTTTGCAAGCTCCTGATTAACCTGCCAACTAACTGAATATGAAGCCATCGTTTAGGAAGAATCAAAACAACATCCACTCCATTTTCCAGATGCATGGTTCCAAGGGCCAGAGCATAGCTGGCCTAAGAGAAGTCAATTGTGGTTTATGAGAAGGAAAGAGAAGCATAGGCTTTGGAATGATACAATTCTGGAGTCTAGTCCAAACTTTTTATGGGCTCGGGGTCTTTGCATTGCTATCCCCTATGCCCAGATGACTGTTCTCCTAGCTCAGTTTGTTGCATTACTGACGACTTCTCATCTTCACATCTCAGCTTAACTGTCACTTTTCCAAAGAGGCCTTCCCTGGCCAGTCCACTGAAGCTACGCCCTTCCTATCTCCCTCTAGTTATTATCATCATAATCCTCAGTTTCATCCAAAGCATTTTCCTCCACATATAAGTGCTGTTTACTTATATGTTTATTTGTGTTTTAGTTGCCCCTATACTCTTGAGAGTCCCTTGGACTACTAGGAGATCAAACCAGTCAGTCCAAAAGGAAATCAGTACTGAATATTCATTGGAAGGACTGATGCTGAAGCTAAAACTCCTGTACTTTGGCCTGGATATGGTACACCTGTACCTGATACAAATAACCGACTCATTGGAAAAGACCCTGATACTGGGAAAGATTGAAGGCAGGAGGAGAAGGGGACGACAGAGGATGAGACAGTTGGATGGCATCACTGACTGGATGGACATGAGTTTCAGCAAGCTCTGGGAGTTGGTGATGGACAGGGAAGCCTGGCATGTTCTAGTCCATTGAATTACAAAGAGTTGGACACGACTGAGCAACTGAATTGATACTCTAAGAGGCAAATTACCTGAGGGCAAAACTGTAAACACATCTGTTTTTTTATTTTTTTATTTTTTGAGAAGTAGAACAGACAGTGTCATGGTTCTCAAACCTTTCAGTTTCTAATCTCTAGATCTTATTACATCCTTAAATAGTATTAAGGATCCTGAGAGCTTTTATTTATGTAAGTTATAACTATCTATATTTTCTGTATTAAAAAGTAAAACTGGGTAAATTTTAACATCTTCTAAGTCATTTAAAAATAACAGTAGTAAAACTCACTGCATGTTAACATAAATAATACTTTTTATTAGAAAGAAATATTGTCTTCCAAAACATATGAAGACAGTATAGTGAGTGGCATTATTTTATATTTTTGCAAATCTCTTTAATATCTATATTACTACCAGAGAGCTCCATTATCTCATAGGCTTCTGCATTCAGTTTGTTATGATACACTATTTTGGTTGAATAATTTTTAAAAATATTGCATACACTCTTCCTTGATGTTATACCCAAAATTTGCAACTGATAGTTCCTTAAAGTTGGTTGCAAACTCAAATCTGAAACCCTATCAATGTTAAAACTCACTGCATGTTAACATAAATAATACTTTTTATTAGAAAGAAATATTGTCTTCCAAAACATATGAAGACAGTATAGTGAGTGGCATTATTTTATATTTTTGCAAATCTCTTTAATATCTATATTACTACCAGAGAGCTCCATTATCTCATAGGCTTCTGCATTCAGTTTGTTATGATACACTATTTTGGTTGAATAATTTTTAAAAATATTGCATACACTCTTCCTTGATGTTATACCCAAAATTTGCAACTGATAGTTCCTTAAAGTTGGTTGCAAACTCAAATCTGAAACCCTATCAATGGGCTTCTAATAATTATTTACACTATAATTTATTGGCTTAGTACTTTGAAAGAGTTTTTAACCTATGAATGATTATTTAATATCATGCTTTGATCATCTAAATAGATTTGGTTAATTGGTCTATACCTATCTATCAAATGCTAGCACAGGTTATGATAGGACTATGATAGGATGTCAAGTAGTTTCATTTGCTAATATCATCACTAATTTCACAAGAAAAATTTTTATTAGGAAGCTTATTAAGCCAACAATGACATATACATGCTTTTCATAATCCTAGTTTTTTGTTTAAAAGCTTATGTTTTATAAATAGCAAAAAATACTCTCAGTTGTTTGTCTTACAGTGACAGGGTTAAAAATTTTGTTTAGATGATTTTTAACAAAAACACTTCAGTATATTTTCCTGGAGAATTCCATGGACAGAGGAGTCTGGTGGACACAGTAAAGGGCGTAGCAAAGAGTCAGACAGGACTGAACAACTAACATTTCACTTTCTTTTCAAAATTAAGGAGAAGGTACAGAGATTTCCCATCTACTTTCCACCTACACATACACCCTCTCATTATCAACACCCCCCTCCAGAGTGGTGCGTTTGTTGGGACTAAAGAGCCTACATTGACAGTGTAACCACCCAAAGTCCATAGTTTATGCTATGGTTCACTTTTGGTGTTGAACATTCTCTTAGTGTGGATAAATACATAATGACAGGTATCCGTCATATAGCTATTGAGCAGAGCATTTTACTGTCTTAGAAATCCTCTGTGCTCTGCCCCTTCATCCCTTCTCCTGGCAAATAGTGATTTAATATTTTGTTGAAAACTTTTAAATTCGTGTTCATGAGGGACACTGGTCTGTATTCTCTCTTGTGATGTCTTTGTCTGGTCTTGTTATTAAGGTAATGCTGGGCCCAGAGAATGAATTAGGCAATATTTCCTTTGCCTTTATCCTCTGAATGAAATTGTAGAGATCTGGTATAATTTTCTCCTCAAGTGTTTGGCAGAAATTGCCAGTGATCTGGGCTGATTTTTTTGTTTATTTGTTTTGGAAGTTTATTTAATTATTGATTCAATCTCTTTAATAAATATAGGCCTACTCAGATTATTTACTTCTTGTTAAGTGAGTTCCAGCAAATTGTGACTTTGAAAAAAAATGGTTCATTTCACCCAGGTTTTCAAATTTGTGGTCATAGAGTTTTTTATAATTTGTATTATCCTGTTAATGTCCATGGGATCTGTAGTAACAACCCCTCTTTCATTTCTGATTTTTAGTAATTTGTGTTCTCTTCCTTTTTGTTTTATTTAGCCTGGCTAGAGAGCTGGCTCTTGATTTCATTTATTTTCTCTTTTTGTTTCCTGTTTTCAATTTTATTGATTTCTGATCTAATTCTTGTTCTTATATTCTGCTTTCTCTGGATTTAATTTTATTATCTTTTTCTAATTTCCTAAAGTAGACAGATTACTGATTTTAGAGCTTTTTCCTTTCTATTACAATAATACATAGCTTTACTTCTTCTAAGTTTTCACTTATCCCATTAATTTTGATAAATTTATATCATTAATTTTTGAGAAATTATCTACAAAATGTCTTAGTGCCAGTAACCTTATTTTGACTTCCATTCATTTAATCAAAAATGGTATTCCATGAAAAAACTGGCTAGCTTATTTCCCAGTTCAAACATCATATAAATCCTTTTCCTCAAGACAGTTGCTATACTTTGTAAGCATAATTAGGGCTTTATGTGCATTCCTTATTTCATGACATAGGCTATTAAAAAAATGTATACTCAAGGGCCGCTACTTAATATAACTAATAATTTTACTCCTTCATCAAATACATTCTTAACTTCTTCAACATTAAGATTGTTTTATCCTGTGTGTAAACACAATGACTATTAGGTCAGTTTGGTGCCACTGCATTGATTCATGGGATGACACTAGCTGTTTACCAACCACCATTTTGCACCATAAGTGTAAATGTCAACATGATGTAATGCAAATATTATGAAAATTGCACTGATCTCATGAAAAGATCTCAAAGACCTCTGGGTACTTTGAGGACCACTGGAGCAGTGGTTGGGGGGATAGATGTAAGGCTCTAGAATGCTTGGGGCTCTCCTCCTTGCAGCCTATTCATAAGGAGGTTGTTTTCATCTTCATTCAGTTTCCTCATCTCTAGAAAAGTATGCTAATGATAAATACGTTTCATTATAGCTGTACAACACCAAAACTGAACCCTAATGGAAACTGTGTACTTTGGGTGATTACGATGTATCAATATCAGCTCATCAGTTGTAATAAATGTACACCTGCCCTACTGACTACTGATAATGGGGGAGGCCATGCACATGTGCGATCAGGGAGCTGAATGGGAAAACTCCGTGCTCTCTCTTAATGTTTCTGTGAACCTAAAATTGCTCTAAAAATAAGCCTCTTTTTTAAAGAGAAAATGCTAATAATAATATCTAATGTATAGTATTGTGAATTTAAGTAGGAGAAGGGATGGAAACCCATTCCAGTAGTCTTGCCCAGAGAATCCCCATGGACAGGGGAGCCTGGCGGGTTACAGTCCATAGGGTTGCAAAAAGTCAGACATGACTGAAGCAATTAGCACGCATGGGGAAGGTTCAGAGCAGTGTCAGGCACAGAGTGAGGGCAACAGAACAGCAGGTCTCTCTGTTGCTTTGCATTGTTGTCCAAGCCCTTAGAAAGCATTTGACACAGGATTGGTACTCCATAAATGTTTACTGAAAAAAATGTGATTGGGCCAAGCCTCACCACATATGAGTTCTGGGTTCTTAGGTAAATGACTACCTTTGAGCCTAAACTTTTTAAAATAAGATGGGAAATTTTTACTTTACAGGTGTTATGAAGATTAAACAGAAGGCTATATGTGGAAATGCTCAAGTTTCAGGTACTCTAGAAATATTTTTTTGCCAATAATGAAAATTTTCCCTTATGGACTTCTACCCACTTTTCTGTTATCTTCTGACTTTCCCCCAGTTTCTACCCAGTGTTATAGAATTCTCCATGTCTCATCCTCATCAGCTTGGCTCTGACTAGCTCATCAGGTATGCCGATGGGGGATTAAAAACAAAAGTGTCAGAGTTCCATTAAGTGCCTACACCTAAAATAAAGTTTGTAGAAGAGAAATTATACGTGTTCTGAACTAGAGCAAAACTTTTGTAATAGAAAATGGGAATCAAAATTTGAATCAGCTTCCAAGCATAATAATCAGTGACAATTTAATAGAAAATGGGAATCAAAATTTGAATCAGCTTCCAAGCATAATAACCAGTGACAATTTGGAATTAATTTATATGAACAACAGGTGAATTAGTCAGAATTCTCTTGGTTACAAGTGATCAAAACCCAACTAAACTGTAAGGAGAAAACAGCCAGCCAAATAGACAAAAGTTAGTTCACATTCCTTAAAGTGCAACTTCAGGCACAACAGAATCCAAATATTCACATTTTGTCATTTTTCATCTGTCTTTCTCCTCTTCTCCACTGTATTCTCCTTACATTGCCTCATTTCTCAGATTAGATCTCAGGACATAGTGACAGAATGAATCTCCAACAGATTTTAAGCTTTCATCAGTTTGAAAACTGTGGTGGAACATTCATTTACTAGTTGACTTAGCAGAGTCCTGGGTAGGACTCTCACTGACCCAGTGTGGTCATGTACCCATTCCTTCACCACTTAGAGGAGTAAGTTCTCAAATAATTACCAGTTTGTAATTGACAAGTTTGATCCAACACATAACTCTAGAAACAGAAAGTAATTCAAGTTCCATTTTAACTATATAGATTGAAAATAGAAGAAAGAAAGTTTCCCCAATAAAATTTGGTATGATATTACCTAAAGAAGGGAGAAGATTAGAGCTGACAAAATAACAGGTATTTGCTAAGAGTGGTATAAGAGAAATGTTGTCATTTTACTCTTATAGACTAATTACATATACTGTAAATTCTGTATTTTAACAGGAGTCTTTCTTGTCCGAGGAGCAACTCTGATAGAGGAATATACTGGGGATCAGGCAGGCAAGTTGACAGACTGCATCACAAGATTCTGTGTTTTGGTGAAGAGGCTTTAAATTTTTATGTTATCCCTAAACTTTTTGTTTAAAATAAATATCTTAGAGAAGCCCAAAATATATAAGCAGTAAAATTATAATTTCTCTGGTTAAATGATAACTTCTCTGTCTAACTAATGCTCTCTCTCTTTTTCTCATTTTCTGAAATTTCTCTTTGGACAGATCTGTGGAATTTTAGGGCTACCAACACAACTTGAAAACTATCAGTGTAATAGAAAGAGCCTAGGATTTCATGTCACAAATTCTGAGTTGCAACGGTAAGCCTGCTACTTATCAAATGCACGTCCTTGAGCGAAACTTTTAACATCAATATTTTTATTTTTGATAACTCTGTGATAAGTGGCTCAGTGACCCTTCATTCACAAATTTCCGGGCAGATCAGCTGAGGTAATACATGTGAGAGTAGTTTTCAGTCTGTAAAGTGATATTATAAGAGGATATAATGTTTTATTGCTTTTCTGGCCAGACTTCCACTCAGTAGCTTGAGCCAGCTACCTGCTAACAGATTGTCTCCTCAACAAAATTGACACACTGTACAGCTACTTACTTCTAGGATCTTCCAGACCATGTGGACTTATCGAGACAAATGGAGGTTTAATAACCATAAAATTGAATTTAATGACTCTTGCTTTGACCTGCTCATACAGAACTTCCAGAATCCCTCAAATTGTCTCCCAGTTACTTCAAGGGGTCTG
Organism: Madoqua kirkii; assembly: GCA_006408675.1. NCBI lineage: Eukaryota > Metazoa > Chordata > Mammalia > Artiodactyla > Bovidae > Madoqua > Madoqua kirkii. The sequence goes on from SJYC01016932.1 coordinate 19,373, forward strand.
TGAGGGCTTTCTCACATATATGAGAAAGTAAGTATGCCTTTTTTAGTTAGTAAGTGATATCTTCTGTTTCTTGGTCTTGCAGTGAATCCCCTTATCCACATTCTTGTCCATGTACGTCCTTGAAGGAACTGAGTTTCTTATAGCTGCCTTTTCTATTTCTGCCCATTTCCATAAAATCACTGCTATCTATGTGGTTTCCCAGCTCTCCTGAAATTGCTATCCATCACGGCACTAAAAAACACCATGCCCCCTTATCTGCCTCACGCTGCCCACACTTCCGTATGTTCCGCCCAGAAGAGCGGGAATGCGTACGTTTTCCTCACTGAAAGCAAAGTGATTTTACTGGGGCACAGAAGCCAGCAGTGACTGGTCTCCATATCTCACAGGGTCCACGATACAAACAGCTGTTTTCTTTTTTGTCCAGGAACTCCTGTCTCTAAAGGGCTCATAGAGGGGTCCTTGAGGATGTGTGGATAGATGAAAGGAGAAAGATAAATTCCCATCTAGCCAGGGATGGGGCCAAGGTTGTAGTCAAGGAAATAATCCCAAAATGCCATACTGAGCTTGTGTGAAGTTGGAAATGGCTTGTGCTGGGCTGTATGGAGTGAGTCAGGGTAAGCAGCTCAGGTCTGACTCTTGAGAAGTGAGAGGGCCGAGGGCTTACTTCTAGGAAGGTTAAGTTTTTCTACACTGATGTAAGTGGTACTGTCACTTATATCTTTTAATTAATGGTGTTTCCATAGGGCAATGATTCTAAAAAGCTTCGAGTATGTATTACAGAATCTTGCAAGTAGAAAGGCATGTTGCACAGTTGGAAGATATTCTTGAGTACACTGCACGTGCTTGCCTTCCACGCAGAGCGACACTCTTTTACTGAGTCGCCTGCGTGGACTGTTGGCTGGCTAGGTCACTAAAGGAGCCGCTCTAATGAGATTCATGCTGACTGTGGTGGTCAGTCTCCAAAATGGCCCCTATAGTCCTTGCCTCCTGGCATTTATTTCCCTGTGTGATCTTCCCCCACAGGGAATTAAAGCTGGTCTGTGTGACCAATAAGGTAAAGTGGAGGTGGCAGTGTGTGACTTACGAGACAAGGTCATAGAAAGCACGGAAGCTTCCTCTTTGATTCCTTGGATCAGTTGCTCTGGGAGAAGCTGGCCGCAGTGTCACGAAGTCAGTCTAGTATAGAGGCCAATGTAGAGAGGAGTTGAAGCCCTCCAACAAGCAACCAACGCTAGCCTGCAAACCACACCAGTGAGTCAGCTAGAGAGGATCCTCCCACTTTAGTTAAGCCATCAGATAGCTGTAGCCTTGGTCAAAGCTGTAACTTCATTTGAGATCTTGAGCCAGACTGCTCACTCAAGTCTACTTCCAAATTCCCGATTCCTGATTATGTGATAAACAACAAATATTTATCATTGCCTCAAGTCACAGGTTTTTAGATTATTTGTAACACACAAATAGATAACTTACTCTAATTTCATTACTGACACCTTGGGTTAATTATACCTGTTCTTTTCCATATTGCACCAAGTAGACATTTTTAAGTTTTAGAGATTCACTAAGGACAGTGGGAAGAAACACACACACACACACACACACACACACACACACACACACACACACACACAAGGATGAATAAATGTATACGATTTAATTTTTTTAAAAATTCACATTTGCTCATATGAGGTCACAAACATGTCTTAAAAATTATGAGAGAGGAAAAATATGTTTCCTACAGATAGCAATATATTTGTCAAATATTTGATGACAATATAAAGGAGATATTTTTCATTTCTGCAAATCTAACAGAATAAAATGAAACAGAATGGATTAGGGAATAAATTATTTGAAAGAACAAGATACCAAAAATGTTCACGTTGTGTGAGTCAATGGGCCACAAATTAAAAACAATAATTTTAATGAGAAAAGGATATGTTTTCTACTATGGCCAAAATGTATATCATTTACATATTCATAGATCACACACAACACAGTACAATACTGGATATTCTTTTTTTTCTTAATTAGTTTATTTATTTTAATTGAAGGATAAAATATTGTGATGGGTTTGCCATACATCAACATGAATCTGCCACGGGTGCACACGTGTCCCCCCATCCTGAACCCCCTCCCACCTCCTTCCCCACCCCATCCCTCTGGGTTCTCCCAGAACACCCGCTTTGAGTACCCTGCTTCACACATTGAACCTGCACTAGTCATCTATTTTAAATATGGTGGTGATATACATGCTTCAATGCTATTCTCTCACATAGTCTTCTCCCACATAGTCCAAAAGCCTGTTCTTTACATTTGTGTCTCTTTTGCTGTCTTGCATATAGGATCATCATTATTGTCTTTCTAAATTCCATATATATACATTAATATACTGTATTGGTATTTCCCTTTCTGACTTACTTCACTCTGTATAATAGGCTCCAGTTTCATCTACCTCTTCAGAACTGACTCAAATGTGTTCTTTTGTTATAGCTGAGTAGTGTTCCACTGTGTATATGTACCACAACTTCCTTATCCATTCATGTACTGATGGACATCTAGGTTGCTTCTATGTCCTAGCTATTGTAAACAGTGCTACAGTGAACACTGGGGTACATGTGTCTCTTTCAATTCTGCTTTCTTTGGTGTGTATGCCCAGCAGTGGAATTGGTGAATCATATGGCAGTTCTATTTCCAGTTTTTTAAGGAATCTCCACACTGTTCTCCACAGTGGCTACACCAGTCTGCATTCCCTTCAGCAGTATAAGAGGGCTCCCCTTTCTCCACACCCTCTCCAGCATTTACTGTTTGTAGGCTTTTGATGGTAGCCATTCGACCAGTGTGAGATGAAACCTCATGTTTTGATTTGCATTTCTCTAATAATGAGTGATGTTGAGCAACGTTTCGTGTATTTGTTAGCCATCTGCATGTCTTCTTTGGAGAAATGTCTGTTTAGTTCTTTGGCCCACTTTTTGATTGGGTCATTTATTTTTCTGATATTGAGCTGCATGAGCTGTTTATATATTTTGGAGATTAATCCTTTGTCAGTTGTTTTGTTTGCTATTCTCTCCCATTCTGAAGGCTGTCTTTTCACCTTGCTAATAGTTTCCTTCATTGTGCAAAAGTTTAATTATATCCCATTTGTTAATTTTTTTTATTTTGTATTTGTTTCCATTACTCTGGGGAGGTGGGCCATAGAGGATCTTGCTGTGCTTTATGTCAGAGAGCGTTCTGCCTCTGTTTTCCTCAAAGAGTTTATAGTTTTTGGTCTCACATTTAGATCTTTAATCCATTTTGAGTTTATTTTTATGTAACTTATCCACAATTTAAAAATTCTCTCTGAAAGAGACTGATCTTGATTATCTTACATGAGTACACGGATGGCAAGAATGGCTCTGCAGGCGCACTTGCCTTCATGGCCTTATCAGAGGAGTCAGACCCAGAGGTCCAGAGGCTTGATGTGAAGCCATGAAAAAGTCGTACTTTTTCCAGGCCTCAGTCTTCCATCTAAGAAAGAAAAATAATAGTGGCTCTTTAGTTATTCACTCATTCAACAAACATACTAAAAACTGAAGTGACAATAAGAAAAAACACAGGTTAAGAGTTGTTAACAAATATAGGAACCCTTGTTCAGATTATTGTTGCTAAAATAAAGATAATACTAAGTGCCAGTGGCCTAGGGTATGTGGAGGACTGCATTCAAGATTGTTTTGGATTAGTTTCTTTTTTTTTATTTTATTTTTACTTTATTCTACTTTACAATACTGTATTGGTTTTGCCATACATTGTCATGAATGAACCACAGGTGTACACGAGCCCCCAGTCCTGAAACCCCCTCCCACCTCCCACCCCATATCATCTCTCTGGATCATCCCCATGTACCAGCCCCAAGCATCTGTATCCTGTATCGAACATAGACTGGCGCTTTGTTTCTTACATGATAGTAATAAGAAAAAACATTTGAAAGATATCAGCTAACATCTAGAATTTATGAGACCTGGGAACCTACTGCAAAAGAGAGGAGCAAGTCCAGTCTAATTATCGGGATAATAAGAACATCTTTAATCCTCAGAAAGGGCCACTTCTGGAAAATGTGGAACCATTTTTATTCTCAATCTGACTTTCTTTATATAAAACTAAGTGTCCTGGGCAAACAGAGTCTGAATGCTCAGCTATATGCCGATGTCTACACTAAGAAAGAAAATAGCATTTTAATTATAATCTCTCCCTTTATCCTTGTTCATCTCAAATTTAAGTTATTGTTACTACTAATAGGAGGGAACAAAAGATGCTGGAGGCTATAAAACAGCAATTGTGAACCACCAAGGCGAATTTTCAAGAACAAAATAGCAGAGTTGTAAGGTTTAGGATTTTAGACTCCATTAGGTTCAAACATCATAATGTAGCCTCTAAATGCTCATTTGGGCTTCCCCGGTGGCTCAGACAGTAAAGCGTCTTCCTGCAATGCCAGAGACCTGGGTTCGATGCCTGGGTCGGGAAGATCCCCTGGAGAAGGAAATGGCAGTCCACTCCAGCACTCTTGCCTGGAAAATCCCATGGACGGAGGAGCCTGATGGGCTACAGTCCATAGGGTCGCAAAGAGTCAAACCCGACTGAGCGACTTCAGACTTAGACTCAGAAATGCTCATTCAGTCTTAGGCTACATGGAGAGTCAAGGTATGAAAAATGAGAGAGTAATGTTGCTGCTGCTAAGTCGCTTCAGTCGTGTCCGACTCTGTGCAACCCCATAGATGGCAGCCCACAAGGCTCCTCCATCCATGAGAGTTTCCAGGCAAGAGTACTGGAGTGGGTTGCCAGTGCCTTCTCCAGAGAGAGTAATAGATGTATACTAATATGTATGCTTAGATCATGTTGGGAAAAGCAGCCTTAATATATTGCTGAGATAAGAATAAATGATTCCAGCATGTTTGTAAACACACATACACAACACACACACATTTGTAAAGGATAAGATCTACTTTACCAGCTTAGGTCATATATAAAATATATATACGTATAAAGTATATAAAGTCATGAAGCATGTATTTGCTCAAGCCAGCATCTATCTAACAGGCGGGATGCTTCATTTCTCTTCCCTTCTACCTTCTGGTTTCTGAAACCCCCAGAGGCTGCTCAGTTCAAAGGGACTGATTACATCTGGGTTCTGAACCTTTTAACTTTTTGTTCACGACTAAAGGATGTAAGATGAAGACAAAAGGGGTAGCCCACAGGGAGACAAATTTTTGCTTATTATAAGAAAACACTCTCTGAAAGTCAAAGCAGGCTGATATGTGTTTTTGTTATGGAAAGCACTAAGGAATACACTGATAGATCTTTAGCAGAAAGTTATACAAGATATTTGATCAAAGATTATAGAACCAGACAGGAGTCGTTCTGCCTTGCTTGTAAGAGCACACACACTTTGTGTATTTGAAAACACTGCTGATATCCTACATTTATCTACTCAGGCCACTTATAGTCTGCACAGCAACACAATGCTCAGTAACTACAAATACTTTTCTAATCACTAATTTATAGCATCTGGTAGTGCTAGTGGTGAAGAATCTGCCTACCAATACAGGAGATGCAAGAAATGTGTGTTCAGTTCCTGGGTAGGAGAGATCCCCTGGAGTAGAAAATGGCAACCTGCTCCAGTATTCTTGCCTGGAAATTCCATGGAGTGGACAGAGGAACCTGGTGGGGTACAGGCCATGGGGTCACAAAGAATCAGGCACGGCTGAGTGACGGAGCACTGGAATCAGATTCATAGGTGAAGAAGCTAACATTCTGATTGTGTCCTTCTTTTGCACCGACAGGAGTCCTCCAAGAGAAACCTGCTCCTTGAAATGCTCCAGGGCCTATCTGCACAGAGTTAAGGAAAAGACAGCAGGGATAAAGAAGCAAGAAAGGAGAATATCAGAGAAGAGGGATGTGACACAGACAGGCTTCTTTTCCCAGAACTAAGATGAAGTTACCATGCAGCTATGTTTTCCTGCCAGGAAAATCAACCTTGTCTTGCTTCTTTCCATTGTTTCAGTTTCTGGGTTTTTTTTTTTTTTTTTTTTCACTTAAAATTTTTTCCTTGTCATGGTTATTTAAAAGTGATCCAGAGAGAGCAGTAATGTGTCCAGATGGCAGTATTAAGCAACCTGAGGAATTAGCTAAGCACATTGTGGAATCAAAGACAGCTGCTGCTTTTTGCATATAATTAAACTCTTTTGGGGAAAAACCTACTGACAAGAGCTTTCTCTATGGGCAGTCACTGGCCTTCTACCTGTAAGTTAGAAGCCAGGGAGCATGTAAACCAGCCTCATAATCTAGGGATGCAAAGAACCACTGAAACATATTATAAGATTGCCCTTTTTTTCTTGGCCTGAAAAGCTTCTTAAGATTAAATTATAAGGTGTTGAGGACTCTTATATGTCCCTGGAAATCATTTCCCTTCTCTGTATCTCATTTTCATCAGAAATAAGGTTAGAACTATGGTTCCTCACCCAAAGTTCCTGGAGTGCTTAAGGATTTAGGAATGTAAGGTAGTGACAAGAATCATTAAGTTGCTTTTAGTGTCTCTGAAAGTTTAATGGAAATTATAAAGGCTTCCCAGCTTTCTCAGTAGGTAAAGAATTCACCTGCAATGCAAGGGACACAGGAGACACCAGTTCAGTCCCTGGGTTGGGAAGCTCTGCTTGAGAAGGGCATGGTGAACTATTCCATTCTCACCTGAAAATCCCATGCACAGAAGAGCCTGGTGGGCTACAAAGGAGTCATGAGGCTGCAAAGAGTTAGATACAACTGAAGCCACTGAGCAAGCCCACATGCACATAGGGCTGTAAAAACAATCACTATTGAGTCTGAGTTGTTTTGAAATCTATCCCTGGATTGAGACTAGATTGGTTATTTAAAGATGATAAAAAATGTTACCTGGGTACAGAAAGCTTTAAGAAGTTCTGGGACATTATCGATGGACTAGACTCGTAATAAAATAGGGTCACACTGGTCATGACAAAAGAGTGAAGCTCTCTGTTAAGTGTTAAAAAAATAAACAACATGGAAAGGTTAGGAAAATCCAGAACAGGTACATTATATTTGTATCTGAAGTTCTCATGGGGGCTTCCTAGTGGCTTAGTGGTAAAGAAATCACCTGCCAATGCAGGAGATGCAGGTTCAGTCTCTGGGTTGGGAAGATCCCCTGGAGAAGACAATGGCAATCCACTCCAGTATTCTTGCCTGGAAAACCCCATGGACAGAGAAGCCTGGTGGGCTACAGTCCATGGGGTCACAAAGAGTTCTACAAGACTTAGTGACTGAGCCTGCACGCTCAAGTCCTAACATTCTTTAATTTGAAATTACTAATTTCTGTGGCCTAAATTTGTCATGATCATATCTTAAGTTGTTTATCCAAAACAAATATCCCAGGATAAACTTGTGAAATTCAACCTTCGTGAAGAGGCAATGGAAGCCATTTTTCTCTACAGAAACAGTAAATTCTATAATTCTCCTGCTTTGACTGCATTGCAGGTATCATTTAAAGGATAAAGTAGCATTTGGAAATGTGACCATCAGGTCTTAACTTTCCCAGAGCTTTTCCTCTTTTCAGGGCACTGTTGATGCCTATAACCCCCACAAGAAATGTTTTATATCTGTCTTTGTAGAGCTTCTTTTCAAGTAAAAATATTTACTTTACTTTATCTTCCTGGGGACAGAGACAGGGATGGAGTTGACAGCCACAGGCTAAAGCTCAGTGCCCACCTTCTCAAACAACAGATGTTTTTGTGGCCAAAACTCAATCTCTTTCTTTTCATAATGTACTATTTTAGGTCTTCAACATCTGCCATTGGTATTATTTTAATAATTGGTTTCCTGGCCTCCAATCTTACTATCTACTGTTTCTGCCAGATAAATCTTTCTAAGGCAGAGCCCTGAAAATAATTCTTGCTTAAACTCCTTCAATGGCTTTTTATTGAATATAGAGCAGAATAAAATCCTCCAAGCCTGGGATTCAGGGCACAGTATATTCTGGCCCTGAAATTCTTTGCAGAATTCCTTCCCACTACAGCCCCCTCTAGTTTAACTTCAGCAATGATACCATTTTTATCATTCATCCTTCATGCCTCCAAGTTTTTGCTCATGTTGTACCTTACACCTAAAATTCTTTCTTTCCATTCTTTAAAAAAAAAATTGTATTAATTTCTGGGGACCAGTGCAAATGTTTCTTTAGGAAACAGAAAGACCTTTCTGCTGCTCTTTACCTTCACTCTCACAGACTTTGGCACACATTTTAGTCAACCTTCTTCTGTGTTCTGCAGACTGGCTGTAGTCCATGGGGTCCCGAAAGAGTTGAACATGATTTAGCAACTAAAACAACAACAAACCTGCTTGTCAAACTTGTAAACTCCTAGGGATCAAGACAGAGAAGGCAATGGCACCCCACTCCAGTACTCTTGCTTGGAAAATCCCATGGACAGAGGAGCCTGGTGGGCTGCCATCTATGGGGTTGCACAGAGTCAGACACAACTGAAGTGACTTAGCAGTAGCAATAGGGATCAAGAATTAGGTTATTTCCTCTTGTATCTCAGGAAGACCTTTAGGAAGTCTCTCAAATTATTTAGTTCCCCCACAGTGGTCAGTTGCTACATTATCTTGTGAAAGTTCTCCTGGACAGAGAAAATGAGGATACAAGGAAGAATCTCCTCTGTTACTTTAGAACTAAAGGATGAAACTTCACTCAAAGCTGTCTGTGCTTGAAATAAGCCCCTATGGTCTTTATTAAAAGCTTTCCTCAGTCATCTTGGTTTTACCCAATTCCCAAATAGTGTAACTGATAATCTGGGGTTTTTATTTTACTGCTTTCAGATCAGGAGCCTGGATCTCTGGTGGCTCTCCTGGGAGAATCACTCCTCCACTAGATACTTGCCTAGAGTCATAAGTAAAGATTCTGCCTGATTCTTGGATAAAACATGTTTCCAAGCTAAAAACAAGCAGATTCCACTGCATTTCTGCAGAAACCAAGGAAGAGAAGCCTGGAATTCTGGGTAGGTCTTACCAGAACTCTCAGAGATATCAGAGAGAAAAGAGTGTCCTGAGGAGACACCAATGTGAATCACAAGATGGGACACGAGAAGGGAAACAAGCTGAAAGATTAAACAAAGAGTTCAAGAAACAGATGAGACTCGTGTCAAAAATAAGGTGAAGTTTCCATTTCTTAAGTAATTGTTAATTATTCCTACATTTTTACTAAAAACAAAATTTTCTAAGTTGGCACGGTATATCAAAGTGAGTTGAGATAGTTTTAGACAAGGGAAGACCTTTGATATTTAGCTAATTTACACAGCCATATTGTGATGAAACATATGATTACCATTACATTTTAAGAAATATGGAAGCTGATGTGCAGACCCCTGTTATAATCTTTATAAATTCCTAGGAGGCCACCAAGTAAGACTTGGGAGAGTCATTAGAGTGAATCAATTCCAATTCTTACACCTTTATTTTTGGAACAGAAGAACTTAACATTTCCTTGAGTTTTACTTTCTCATCCTATTGCTTAACTTCCAGAAAATGTCTTCATTTTTAGATCCTCTATTCCCTCTAAAGGGACACCTATGTTAATGATGAGTCTGCCAATCCACAGTATTTCTTCATGAAACCTAATATCACTGTTTACAACTATTTGAAGATAAAGAGGTCTGGATTTAAACCTCACAAAGGATTTTCCTCAAGGGAGGCTTTAAAGGCACAGTACAGGATGAATCACATGACACCCTCTGAGAATAAGGTCTTTGGGGCTGATGGAGAAAGCACTCAATAAAGTGAGACTGGAGAGGCTGTTCTAGTAAACCTACAAAAGATAATCTCCATATAGTAAAATTCCGTTTTTGGAAAATACCCTATTTATATAGATATAGGAACTTATAAAAACGTTAACGGGTTTCTCTTTGAGTGGTAATAAGACATATTGTTTTACGTTTTTCTTTTTTATTTTTCTTTTATTTAAAATTTTGTTCTTGTTTAGTAACATAACATGCCAAAAGAATGGTTTTATGAAGTAATGTCAAACACACTGTCTTTATAGAATGAAACTATGTTGCCTTTTCTCAAAAAAGTTATAAATTATTAAAGTTAAAAGTGCTTAGTAAAATGAGAAAATTAAATTAAAATTAAACTATTAAGTAAATAAAATATACCGTGTATTTTCAAGTAATTCAGTTCAGTCACTCAGTTGAGTTCGACTCTTTGCAACCCCATGAACCGCAGCACGCCAGACCTCCCTGTTCATCACCAACTCCCAGAATCCACCAAACCCATGGCCATCCGGCCATCTCATCCTCTGTTGCTCCCTTCTGCTGCTGCCCTCAATCTTTCCCAGCATCAGGGTCTTTTCCAATGAGTCAGCTCTTCTCATCAGGTGGCCAAACTACTGAAGTTTCAGCTTCAACATCAGTCCTT